>MU399912.1:0-126299 GCA_022578945.1 Hypoxylon fuscum | reverse complement strand
GCCAGGGCTCGAACTAATTATATAATCAAGCTGGCAGTCAGCCTAATAGCCAGGTTAGGAGCCAGGAATAGCTGGAATAGACTAGAGTAGCCAAGGGTAGCTAGAATAGCCAGGAGTAGTTAGAACAGTTAGAATAGCTGGAATAGCTGGCGTTTACGGAAGCTCCTAAAGTCGGGATCTTTCGGCGCCCGTAAGGGGCTTTTATATTTTTTAATATAAAATATATTTTTAATTAATAATTATATTAATTATTTAATAATTAATTATAATATTTTAATTAATATTATTTATATATAAAAATAATATTATAATTTTTATATATATAATATATAATATTTAATAATATATTTAATAAATATATTTTTTATAATATATATAATTATAATAAAAATAATAATTTAAATTTTAATAAAATTATTTTATTTATTTAATTTATAATATATTTATTTTAATTTATATTTATATAAAATTTTATTTTTTTATTTTTTATAAAAAAATTATATAATAATTTTATAATTATTTTTAAAAGTTAAAATCGTTTTATATACGATATAAGCACATATCTTTAAAAACATTACAAAAGTCATCATTATCTTAATAAAAAACGGTCAACTGCTTATCTCATTAAAAGATAATCATGCATTTATAAGATCATCACTATGACCGTCTCCCCACCCCATACTGGGGCGCCAATATATTATTTAACATTTTTCTTAGTGGAATCATCTTTCATTGGAAGTCGATACTCTTGTCTCTACATAGGTACCTAACATACCTCCTAGTACAGCACATTGAACACATACTATCTATGCTAATAGTTTCATCGCATTCTTCAACGTGCATCCCCCAACGTCCATTCAAATAAACGACGTTGCAGTTGCAGTTGCAGTTGCAAACTCAACCACAGAACCGAATGCATGACCGGAGTTCGGGTTGTATCAAGACAACGAAAATTCATTACCTATTAAGGATGCCCCTAGGTAGGTAGGTAAGTACAGGGCAATTTAGCCAAGACATATGTATGTTGCAAATCCCATCTGCTAAGTACCTACATACCTAGGTACCTACATAGTAGTAGTAATAAGCCGCAACTTTTTTATTGGAAAGTTTCAGACGATCTATAAGAGATCTTCAAGCCCTCAGGCCCTGTACGCATAGAACACGCACATAAATACCTAACCTATATGTGACCAACTTTCCCTTGATTACCGACATATATACCGTGCAACCACAACTAAGCTTGCGCGTCAGTCACCCTGCGGCTAAACTAATATGGCTTTGAAGTCTCTTATTGATCGGCTCGGGCCTGAGATACTAGATCCTGAAGAAGGTAAGACTGGAATTGAGCTCCCTTCCCCGACCTCATCCACTAACGCAAGATTCCCAGAGACATTCCTGCTGTTCTCTCAGCATATCCCGTCCCAAAACTTAGGTTTCGTGGATCCTCAGGCCACCACGCTAGACCTGAGCATTGCGGGCAAGGATTTTGTCATTCATCAATCACCAAGCATCTTGAATCGGCCTGGAAGTACAACTGGTGCTGTCGTATGGAAGATTACGCCTCTCGTATCTGATTGGCTGGCCGCTTCCGACAACCCGCTGTGGACCACCGGCAACTTATCATCCTCTTCTAGCATTCTGGAGCTTGGTTGCGGAATCTCTGGCCTCGTCGGATTGGTGCTTGCTCCATTGGTCGCAAAATACACCTTGACGGACCAGAGGTATGTCGCAAGGCTCGTGGAAAAGAACGTTAATGAGAATAGTACATTAGCAACTCCTAAACAAACTAGAAAGACTAACCAGAAGCGCAAAGGAAAGCCTCTAGCTGTTCATTCCCAAACCACTGGTCTACAGTTCATTCCCCTTGACTGGGAGCTCGACAAAGTGACACCGTCACTCACGGGGAGTGACAGTGTCAAGAGCTTCGACGCCGTCCTCGCCTGTGATTGTATCTATAATGATACACTAATCCAGCCACTGGTGCAAACTTGCGCTGACGCGTGTAGATTAAGGTCGACGGATGAGAGCGTTGTTGGCCGACCGGCTCTTTGCTTGGTCGCGCAACAGCTCAGAGATCCGGAGATATTCGAGGGCTGGATTAAAGAGTTCAGCAAATATTTCCGCGTATGGCGTGTACCAGATAACGTGTTATCAAGCGAACTCCGATCGAATCTTGGCTTTGTGGTTCATCTAGGTATCTTGCAGGGTGCAGCAGAGATACGTAATCAATCGTAAGCCGCGACGTAAGGCTCAATGCGCATTTGATAGAGCGTCGCCCGTTTTCTCGTGCGCCTCATGCAGGTTCATCTTTATGGAGCACTGATGAACCTTCTTTCTATAACTCGTACCGGTGACACACCTAGTAAAATTATTAGCAAGCTGCAGCCGAGGGCATGATAAAGGGGCATTACATTGACTCGATCATGCGGTTGTAATCTAGGTAGTAAGTTCCTAATTTAAATTTTACTTGATTCTCTACAAAAAGCCGTAATCGTAACGAGGGCTACATACTCCCCTAGCAGCCAATTATGGGAGACGAAGAGAGTATGGAGTATGCTGATGAGTACATACCTCCGCAACCTCCTTACAAATTGTATGCGCACATGACTGTAAGTTAATGTACTCCAAGCAGGGGGTTGCGTCGCTCCCCCTTGTGGAATGCCGGGTAGATTAAATTCTTATAGCTCGCATCCTCCAACGTTGACATAATCCTACCGAGACAAGGTGCTTAATATATGAATTGCTGGTTTCCGGAGGAAGACGTGCCAAGCTTCGTAGGGGTCGGCCCGCCTACACGGTAAATAGGTACTTTACAGTGTAAGCTCGAGGGGGGTCACAAAGCCGGAATATATGTAGGAAAGGAGTCGGGTGGTATTTTTCGAATGTATCACCAGCACCTCAGTGACTTGGCTCGGATTATCATTTAATCAACTTTCAAATAAACCATCCTCCATATTAATCATATTACGGTAGAAGCACTTGATCAAGCTTAAGGGTTGACTCCAAACTTCATTCTATAGACATACGTAAGAAATCACTAATTCTGTAAGAGCAGGAAATTGGTATATCTATATGAACTGGCCAATTTTATCCTCACCTTACACGGGCGTACGGAATACACCACTTTAGACCCTACCTAAAAACTAAGTCGGAGACACGACTACAGCACCTGGGTACATTGATTGTACTTTAAAGGTATTTCGCAAGCGAGCGCAAAAGAAAACAGAGACTTAGAATTATCGCCAGCAGGGGAGGGGGGAGGCGAGATAACTTTCACGCCGGCACATTTGCTAATGTAATTTGCCATAGTTACTGGTCACAAGAGACTGAACTTGCCAGAGCGAGGTATCTACGCCGAGCCGTGCTCCCGCCACGCGTTTCACGCATGCACTGTTCGGTCTACGTAGGACGGCACAGAGGCGCTCAACACTAGTGGAGAATGCCCGGATATCTCCAGCTGCTTTCTCGAGGCTGGAGGGACTGGGTCCTTACATGCAGAAGCATTAGCGAAGTCAACGACGCCTCGGCCGGCTAACAGCGAGCCAGTAGTTCTGGTGGCGCAATCAGGCCAGTACGTATGTAGGTAAACAGAAAAGGTCGGGCCGTAACGCCTCGGATAGGATTGGGTTGGCGTGTCCCTCCCCAAAGGGCGGCTGGGCGGCTGCAATGAAAGATATGTGGCTGCCAGGTTATTAAAGCACATGTACTAGGGGCCGTGGCCGTTGGGCTGCTGGCTGAGAATCCTTTGAGTAAATTTTTCTTATTCTGTACGGAGGTTTCCCCGTCCACCAATACCAAGTAAATCTAACGAGACCTACGTCATGATAAGAAAATTACCCAACTGTCCTTCAAATATCATCTTTGCGGCGATGAAAAACGCGTCGATCTTTCTCGCGTCTATTGTAGAAGTGTGGAAGCCGTGGAAAGAGACTAGAGATTCTGCGAAGGGTAAGATGTGGTTGGAACCTTGTTAAAGAAGAAATGATTCGGGAGATAGCTTTAGTGTCCTGGAAGTCTCATTGCGGGATGCAGCTCATTCATACGATAACCTGACTAGATGAACTGGCGTTAGGCTTTCATATTGTTACTTTTATAGTATAGAACAAGGTTGGCTTACAAGAAGACAGGAAGTTGGCTTGTAAATATATATCGGTATATTCTTGACATTCACAGTACCGGCGCCGCAATATCCTATTTACTACACTGGATATCTGAAAACCTCCCCTCGCCCCCCTAATTGAAAAATAACCATTAAAACATCATCCCTCCTTCCGTTCATGGCCTGCCGCTGGCTTGCTGTACAAGGCGATGTTAATATTCAGTAACCGCCAACTCCCTAATCCTGTAGTTCCAAATCCCATAAAGTCTTTTCCCTTCGTTATTCCTAAAAGATGCCTTGGACTGAAAATTCCGTGGCGACGAGTTAGGATAGGAAGCAGAGGCGTAACGCATAGCGCCCAAAGCGCTTGTTTTATTGTCGCGATATGCGCCCCAACAGGCTATGAACTCGGCACTAGTGCTTTGCTTCTCCTTTTCTTAAAAATATTGTCAAGACAGCTTGATCAAAGCACCTACGGCTTCAGATCCCGGGCTAGTTAAAATAGCGTTTCCTGCCAACAACACTTACCGTTGTTGAGAAAAATTACCTATTGTTCGTAGAATATTTGCCATGCCTGAGGGATCAAATCCTATTTTACTACCCTGGATAACTTTAATACTCTGCTACTTGTTGTAAGTATTGGTAAGATGAATCCGCCAAGGCCGGAATATAGGACGAGTCCCCAAAGGGCATGTCAGCCACGGCGAGTTGGGAATCCCCGCTCGAGAAAAACCCGAGGTCTCCTATTTCCCCGATACGGCGCGATTGTTCCTTCTTGAAATCCCAAGAACCTCGGTCGTGACCTTCGGCAGCAATGGCACTAGGGTCAAGCATTGCCTCGGACGCGGGATAGGCTTGATTCGGCGGTGGTTGTGGCTGCTGCTGTTGTTGTTGATGGTGCTGGTGCGCGTTGCTGTGGTTTCGCCAAGAGTCAGCATACATCTGCACCTCAGGGTGCGGCGTTGGATATCCCCCGTTGGTAAATTGATGACCGTTATCTGGTGCTGGCATGATCGGAGTATGGTTAATTGCCGTGAAAGAACCGGACGGAGCAGGCTTTGTCGCCTTTGTTGTAGATGTGTTGAGAGCATCTCGATCTACAGGATCTGGTGGTGATCCTGACCCATCGGAGCCATCATGATCTTCTGGCAGCAGAAACCCTAAGTCTTTAAGCGTCCTTGTCATAGGCTTATACTCTTCAAGCCCACCACTAGTGCCGCCTTCCCGAACCCGTAACGCCTGCTCCCCGGCTGCGGCGTTCTTGCGGGCAAATCGGAAGTAGTCTCGCTTAATTGTGTCAAAATAAATATCCATTTGCCGTAGAATCCCCACGTATGTGGATGCCATTTTGAGCCACGTCGACATTTTATGTAGTGTCACGAACGCGAATGCCACCGACCCGCGCCTGAATACCTCCGCCATTGCTGATTCGGGCTGCCGAGAGTCTTCGAAATCATAGTCCAACATGTGTCTCTCGGTGTCCATCTGGGGAAAATGTGCGGCGTAAAGCCCGCAGAAAGCCGCAGTCCAAATTGCGAAAAGGACGATCGTGGACTGTGGCAACTTATCCTTTCTCTGGCAGATTTCGATTAAATCAACAATCTCTCGGGCTGCCTTGAATACCTGCTCTGCGCTTGATATCCAGAACCCCTCAGGAGGATCGCCAAATTTATCCGGTGGAAAGATTGGGTGGTCAATGGGCCCTTTAGGCCGCTCGTGGCGAATGGGCACGAAAGGTATATACTCTCGATGAAGCATAATCAGACATAAACATCTGAGCATGTGCAACAGCACATACACACTCGACGCTTGGTGGTTCTCGTGCTTGAAGTAGTTTGATCGTGAGAAAGTAAAGGTGCCTGGAAGCTCCGCATCGAACTCTGCAAGTTTCGCGTTTAGCTGATAGAATGTGCTATCCGGTAACCATGGCGGGCAATCACTCTCCTTCTTAATTAAACGACCTCCCTGTGAACTAAACTTTGAAATCTCTCCCCATATATCCACCAGTCGGATGAATCGACTCAATACACTGTCGTCTAAGCCGTGTCTTGTCTTGTCCTTGAGGTAACCTGTGGGCACCTCCATCGCTAGGTCAAACTTATCTTCGGAGCAAGGAAGCTGGATTTGAAGAT
Organism: Hypoxylon fuscum; assembly: GCA_022578945.1. Classification (NCBI taxonomy): domain Eukaryota; kingdom Fungi; phylum Ascomycota; class Sordariomycetes; order Xylariales; family Hypoxylaceae; genus Hypoxylon; species Hypoxylon fuscum. The sequence continues at coordinate 120,068 of MU399912.1, read as the reverse complement.
CCTCCGGCTGTACGATGGATACTCGCTCCTTGCCACAAGCGAGCATACGATCTAGAATGAAGCAGCTAAACATGGTCCGCCTCTTGATTTCCTTGCTTAGAGCCTTTTGAGAATGCTGACTAGGGTTTCTCCGCTGAAGTTCGACGGTTTTGGCGTGGGCGTCTGGCGAATCGGGAATATCACCAAAGCCCAATCCCAGATATTGTGCCATCCTAATAGCAGCACCTACATACATCCAAGCACCAAGTCCTCCTGTCTTGGGTGTCGTTTGGCTCCATTCGTACATCCCTAACATGAGCAATGCTGCTACTCTCTCGACGGACGCAACTTTCATCGTGGTTCGTAGTGGGCCTAGAGCCACGGTGAGAATGTCGGCATAGTACTCCGATGCTGCTGCAGGATCGAACTGCGTCTGAACAGGCCGAGTCCTAGCATTGCCGGGTTGGTTATTGCAAATATGCGCAAGATACTTGACGAGGTCCGGATGAAAGCGTGTGGTTAGAGTCAGAACACCTAACAACACCAGATTGAAATCTGAGCTATCATCCGGTTGAGATGTTTTGAGCTTGCGACCCAGTTTCTCCTTCATAGTTGGTAGGTGTAAGAAGGGAAGCTCTGGTGCAAAATGCAGCTTATAAAGATCCAGCACCTGTTCCCACAAGTCTTCCGTTAAGAAATGCGCTGAAAGTACCTCCTCGGCCAGGGCACTTCCCTTTCGATCATCCACCTTGGATATTTCATCTATCTTCTTGAGCTTCTTTCTATCTGAGCCTCCATCTCGTTCTTGCCTAACTCCCGTGGGCGGCTCAGTTCTCTTCGGAGGAACAGGATCGGGCAACTTGAAGTGGCAATCTTTCCCCGTCTTGACACAGCTATCGCAAGGGGCGACACCGCCAGTGTTCTCACCTGATTCGTTTACGTTAGCAGACAGTGCCGAAAAATAAAATAAAAGGGATAGTGTGCGTATACGCGCATAATTTAAATCTACAGATTGAGCAGTTACAAGAGCATCGGGTAAATGAGATGAAATCTACAGTTTTTTCTTCTTCCTCCATGGTGTATGCAAGTATGGGAAAACGAATGGAAACCAGGGGAATCGGCGTACACTTTATCTTACTTTTCCTGCAGCGGGTGCAGGCAATACTCGACCGCATCGGGGGGCGCATCTTAGGGGGTTTCTTCCCCTCAAGATTACCAGCTACCATGGTCCTTGCCTCGTCATCCCCCTGCCCCCGAGCGGCGACACCTCCAAGGACCTCAACCCGTGATAGATCGGTGTTCAGATGTCGCCGGTCAGGAGGTACTGGTGGAGTTGGGGCGCTGAGAGCACTGTCGGCAGGAGAGTAAACTCCGTTGAAATTACTCTTCGGGTTGGGTTTGTAATGTGCTATATTGGAAGTAGCATCGGCGTCCGACCGATCGGGAGGGGAAAGTATCGACTGGATGCGGATTGGAGTGGAAATTGTGGCGGCTGGGTCCAGAACAGACCCGAAATATCTTGAGGAGGTACAAAGGGCCTGTTAGGCCTTTGGGATGTGTCGCTAAAAGCGAACAACGCCGCGCTGTCGGGCACGATACCACAAGACCGAGCGAGGATGGTTGCGTTCGTATTTCTGGGGAAGCTAATATTTTGAGTAACGGACAACCTGGTCGCTGCACTCCAGAAACCCCTTCTGAACCGCCCCTTCAGTCGTGTTAAATGGACAAGCGCGATCCCTGGCAATGTGCTACAGCGTCGAGGAGCTGCGACTATCCGCTACTCTCGCGCGACTCGTCGATTACAACTGGTCGGGGGGCGCGCGGCTCTGTAGGCGAGAGTAACCAATTTTAACCAATGTAGAGTTGCGTCGTTTTCTAACACAAATACATTCACTACACACAGTATTATGGGCAGCGTTATGGGCTAGAAAGCAATGCGACGATAGTACCGGTAATATGGATTGACAACATAAGTTGGGAACAGGTTGAGAAAGTTGCAGTCGTACGAATGATTTAGATGTAGAATACGACGGACGGAAGAGCCAAAAAAAAAAAACTCCCAAGTATGTAACACCGCGAGTAACGATATGATATTGGTGGACGGGGTGGGCTACAGTATCTACTTAGAGGTGGGCACTGGAGGAAGGGAAGAAGCTCTTGGTTGGCGGGCATAGCCAGTTTAGAAGACCACTCGAGAGGGCCAGGTTTAAGTTCCCCGGACGCGGACGGGTCGGGTAGAGACCAATCTACCCAAGCTAACAGGTGTTGGATGGCGGACGAGGATCGGCTTCCCAATCGTCGTCCAATGAAGAAGCGGCTTGGGCCTTGATCGAAGGCACCCATCTAGCGCACAGGCCGCGGTTGCTGGCCCCCGACAGGCTCATATGCACGTCGCAGTGGACAGTGGGGACCGGGGGGCCTAGGTGGGTTCCTTTAAAGGAAGACAATTGATGATAGATCACCTTTTGTGACCGGAATGGTGATAACAATACTACGAGACGGAGAAGGCGGAAGCATGGCGGTGGGAGCGGTTACGCCATTTCATAGTAACAGCATGCGATGCTGCAGAAAGGTTTAAAAATATACGCCATGTATCGTAAAACCCGTGGCAGCCCGTTGGAGACGAGACTGTAGGTGGTTGCTCAACTTGGCTGCTTGGTGTTAGGTGGATAGGGTTGTATTGGCGTTTTGGCATGTTCACGGGCCGATGGCATGGCGCAGATGCAACCCTTCCCGTCAGCGCAGGAAGATAGTCGCCTATTTGCCAGGAGTAAGCTCGGCCCTTGCCTCCCTTCTTTCAGGTTAAAAAAATAAAAAAATAGCAACCTGGAAGGAACCTTAATTCTATACCGAAGCCAAGAGTAATATGAAAGCTAACATTGCCGTTCTCAATGCCGTGTTGGCTACCTGTCAGCATGCTTGAGAGCCACGCCCAACAGTTGCTATCTTAGATTTTGGGCGGCACGTCCCAACATTGCGCTCTTGTGTTGGAAGAGAACGTTAACTGATATTTGAGAGTTGTTAGTCACTGAGTATGGTAGGCTGCAACGTTCCTCGGAACGCACTTGTATCCCGGCCCAATCATCCGCGCTTTGCATGCGCGAGCCGTGGGGGCTTTTCCTGCTGTTTGGGGATTATCATTCTTAATCCGAGGAATTGGGACTGAAGGGAGTCCTGAATGGCGATTTGAATGTCTCTCGATTATGCTGTTATGATCCGATGATAGAAAAGCATGATGAATGATTTGTTCCACGTATCCATCCGGCTTTGACAAAAGGACATCGTCAACCGGTGACGGATGCTGCAATAATTCCCACGTATATTTTGATAGCGGTGACCGGTCTCCTGGTCTCCGCCCCCGACCTGCATGTCTACTCTGCGGGCTGGTATGGCTGAATAGGATTCCCATTCAGTCTGTTAGATTTTGAGACAGGTCTTGGGAATATATTGTATCATCTGATTAGAGCTAAGAGGCAGCCGATATATTTGGCCGCAAACGATTATCTCGATCGAGACAGTAGAGTCATATTGAAAAATGTCCTCTCTTTAGTTGACATAGCTGCTTTCCCATCATAGAGTATGTATTGTTACCAGGCGTTGTAGTTCTCGTCATGATTATCGTCATCGCAGGAACAGCAGTAGGGGCAGTATCAACTCCTCGGAATGATAAAATGATTCTACCAGTTGGGTGATGCGAGTAGAAGGTGGCTAACACAGCACAAAACTTCCAAGGGTCTTTTAGGAACTAGGTATGCGCGTACCGGCCGGACGGGTGTCTAAGGCAGTACCTAAGGTAGTATCACCAACCACCAACGCCAGTGGCACTTGGAGAAGAGGATGGTGGGGGTAGACCTATGAAGCGGAATCCGCCCTCTCCTCTCAGCCCCTCAGCCCCCCACATAAGACTGGTAGAATTTAATATATAAGTACATATGTATGTATATATGTAAAAGTTGTTTTTTATTAATAATTTATTTATATAAATATATCGTATAATTATAATAAAATTTAAAAAGTTATAAATATTTATATATATATATATTATATTTATTTTTTTTATATTATATTTTTTTTAATAAATATATATATATTATATATATATATTTATATATATATATTTTATAAATATTTATATTAATTAAATATATATAAAATAAATTTTTAAATATAAATATATATTATTATTTATATAAAAAATATATTTTTATAAATTAAAAATATATATTAATATATTAATATAAAATAAAAATATAATTATAATAATAATTTTATAATTTTATAATTATTTTTTAAAATTATAATTAATTAATTATATTTTAAAAAATTAATTATAATTTTATAATATTTTTAAAAATAAATAATTATAATTTATATAATTTTTTATAAAAAATAAAAAATATTAATTTATTATATATATATTATATTTTATTATATATATATTATATATAATTAATATATTAAATATATTTATATAAATATATAAATTTTTAAATATTTTTATAAATATTTTTATTAAAATTTAAATTATTATTTTTATATATATATATATTTTTATAAAAAATATATTTATTAATTAAATTATAAATTATATATATATATATAAATTTAATTTTTATTATTATATATAAATAATTTTAATTAAAATATTATAATTAATTATTAAATAATTAAATATTTATTTAATATAATTATTAATTAAAATAATATTATTAAAAAATTAATAATAAAATAAAAATAATTATTAAAATTATATTTAATTTAAAATTATTTTAAAATTATTATAAATTATTTTAAAAAAAATAATTTTAAAAAAAAAAATAATTTATAATATATAATTATTTTAATAATTATTTTTTAATTTTATAATAAATTTAATTATTAATAATAATTTTATAAATTATAATTATTATTATAATTATATTTTTTTTTATATTAATATATTAATATAAATAAAAATAAAATTATTTAAATAAAATTAATATAATAAAAATTAAATTTTATATTAACCTATTAACGTTTATTAAATAAATATAAGTTCTTTACTATCACGTGGCTATAAATTAAAAATCCTAACATTTAATTAACCAAGTTATTTAACAGTTCTAAATCCGGACCATGTTTCAAACTCCGCTACTGGTGGGGTGGTCACATGCCCCACTATTGTTGTTCATTTTTGATGGATACGACATCACCTGAACTTAGAAGAAACAACATCAATACACAAACGATTCTGGTCTCCTGCTTTCACTACCTACAAGACTAAAACCTCGGACAGTCAGGCATTCTATTTCGCCTCCGTAATTTTCTGTGCAATCATCTCCGAAAGCAGCGTAAGCGTCGCTGCGGGGGAAAGGAGCGTCAAGTAAGGAACGTCGACCTTGAAGGACTGGAAAATCCACGCCCGGAACTCGGCTGCAAGCATGCTGTCAACACCGACGCTGCTGATAGGCTTGGTGGCATCAAGCTTATCTTTGGGAATCAAGACCAAGCTCGAGAATTTCTGGCTGACTGTCTTGAGTACGGCCTCCTCCACCGAGTTTCCGGCCTCCATAGCTTCCGCAACCTCAGCTGCAAGACCGTTAGTCGAACTGTTCGCACCGGTCCCCGCGCTCGATTCGTCCAACGCGGCTGAAAGCAAAAGGGCACGAGGGTCGCCAAGCACTGGACTTGAGCCCTCAAAGCCCTTTGCACGTAGAGCCTTGAGGCCCAAAGGCTCCAATCCCGTCAACACATGGCCCAGAGCGAACTCATCATACGTATCGTCTGCGCCCGTCGGCCTAGTTGTTGTAGTAGATAGGGCGATGTCAATAATTTGTAACATCTCATCTTCGTTGATTGCTTGTATGCCTTTTCGCAGCAGAAGCGCCTCAATCTCTGGATTCTCGTGCAGGTAGCCAACTTCAGAGATCATGCCTAGCCCGACCGAGACGGCGGGAATACCAACACTGCGGCAGTATCGAGCAAATACATCGAGGAAATAGTTGGCGCTGCAGTAATTGCTTTCCGTGGCGGTTCCGACACTGCCCGAGATCGATGAGGTCATAAGGAAAAAGTCCAGGTCCTGCCTACGCCCAGACAGCGCATTATATAGGTTCCAAGAGCCTACAACCTTAGGTCTGAGGCCAGCAAGCCAGTAGTCCCGAGGCATAGTGGTGAAGAGTGCTTCCTGTGTGAATAACCTAATCAGCAACACGAACTTTAAGCTCTTACGCAGATTCAAAATGGATGGGAATAAGATTGATGATCTTGACTCACACCGAGACCCATGGCAGCTTGAATGACACCACCAACCGGACCATCTATACCGGCAACGGCACGGTTGACGTCGTCGGGGTTCACAACATCACCCCGTATCACTGTCACCTGAGCACCCGAGGACTGCAAGTTCTCAACAAGCCGACGGGCCGGAGCTTTATCGGTACCACTACGGCCCATAAAGACGAATTTACGGGCACCTCGTGAAAGCATCCACTTGGACATACTCCTTCCCAAGCCTCCCAGACATCCCACTAGGAGATAAGATTTTTCGGGGCTCAGTCGGGTGTCATACTTGATCGGCGTGACGGGAATTGACGACTCTTCATTCTCTAGAGAGACAACAATGCCTCCACTGTGATTGTATTTGGTGTCCTTGTGAGCGAGGGCCCGGAAAGCTCCTGTCACGTCGGAAATATCCCAGATACGAGGGGACAGGCTATGGTCGGCGAGGTCACCGCTGCGGTATAGGGTGATGGCATCGGCGAGGAGCCTTTGCCGCAGCGACTGTCCTCCTGGCGTCTGCCGAGCGATCAAGCTGCCCATATCAAACATAGTCAGAGTGATGTTTCGGTGCAGCACGCTGGGGTCCGCAGCAACCGTGTCAGTGAGGCCAGATACCCCTGAGCCGACCTGCACGAGGCGCGCGCAGTTGGCAAAAATAGCGGCATCTAGCTGCTTGTTGCTGAATGATATGATGACATCCACGCCTTGGGATCCGGTGGCGCGCGTGAGCTCGGCCACCAAGGTCGCGTCATTGGCAGTAAAGACGTGGTTCTGTGGAAGGTTTGAATCTCGAAGAAGCTGCTGCTGGTCCTCTGCGGTGTCACAGAGAACAAAGACCCGTGCGTCGATCTTCTGGGCAATACATATGGCGGCGACAACAGCTCCGTCATTCCTACTGTGGCTGTCGCAGTGAATAAGGATGGACTCATTCGCTTGGAGACAGGCTCTATCATTGATGGCGTAGATAGCCGTGCTGAGTGGGAGCGGAAGGCTGGCCATGGTCTGTACGGAGGATACGCAGTCAGCAAGTGATTTTCATCATGTATACCGGCCTAACCAAACTTGAGAGAAGACAAATGCCGAGTTCATATCATACCTTCAAGTCTTCTTGGTCATCGAGCTTGTAGCAAGAGCCTTGAGGAACACGTTCCAGGGTGGAAAAGTAACCAGGAGCCATGACAACGACACGGTCTCCAGCCTTGAGGCCATTCACACCGTCGCCAGTTTTTGTGACCACAGCACCGTACTGAGACGTGCAGGTCATGCCGCTGCTGTTCTCGGCGTTACCGCTAATGGCTTGAAGGTCCTACACGGCGATTTTACACTGTTAGCAACTGCACGCATCCTTTGACCATCATCGTCATCAATGCTGAAAATTATGCTAACTTACCCTAGTACTCAAGCCGACTGCTTTTACCAAAACCTCAACATGGTCCGACGCCAGGGGTGTTTCGACCGTCGCCTCTTCCCGGCGGAAAAATATCGAGTCCGTCTGGCCGACTGTCTTGGTATCCAAGCGGAAGGGTTGCGCCTCACCCATTGTGAGCGTTCTCTTTTCGGCGCCCTGCTTCTTTCGGAACGCGCTGTTCAGAGTCTCCGCGGGGATGAAGCGGCTGACATGCAGCACGCCGGCAGCATGGATGAACTCAAAGTCTGGGTCTGGCCGCTCCACAGCCTGTGTCAGCACGTCCAACACATGCTCGGCCGTGGTATCGATTTCGGAAGGAGAAGAGCCGGCGCAAACGTCGACGTCGACGACGAAGAAGCGCAGCGACGGCTGCTCGAGCATTAGAGCCCGCGAGAGCCCGAACACGATCCCTAGCTCCGGTCGCGATCCTTGCAACAACCGGCCGCCCGTCACCCAGATAAGGTTCGCGCAGTTATGGGTAAGGATCTTCACAAGCCGCATCTCGTCCTCGGTGACGCGCGAGAGAAGGGGATCTTCAAGTTCGATGGTAGCAATCACGTTGCTGTGCGCCTGAAGCAGCTCGGGGGTGACTTGATCAAGCGCTATGCGACAGGCCGCCTGCCCAGTCGACTCTTCGATCTGTTTAGCGAGGACTGTATTGAAGCTGTGACTCTTGTTCCGCTCGACCTGGTTTCGCACGTTAGTATAATGGCAGTTGCATATATAACATAGCGACTCAGTGCAGACTCACGATCAGAACTTCTCCCGTGGTGGAGTCTTTTTCCTTCTTGTCAGGGCCCTCCCCCGACAGAAGACGGGCAAGGATAACTTCACATGGCACTCCAAGCTGCGATTGAAGAGGTTTCTCAAACCCGAGTTCTTCAAGTCCACTTGCCTCACTCGACGAGCCGGCGAGCAACAGGGCGCCGCCTGGTGCGACCAAGTCTTTGACATTACTCAATTGAGCTGTGTTCTGAATGCCCAGTAGTACCACGTCAAAACCGCCATCGCTTGAATGGGCAGGCTTAGCGTCGGACGAACAGTCCTGGAACCGTAAGGATCCATCTTCTGCGTACGACGCCCGCCATAGAGACTGGCATCTTTTGAATGCAGTATGCAGCCTGAGGGTGTCGGCCAGGTACGACTCGTCCTTCTCGTCTGCCAAGAAGCTAAGGATTCGCAGCTTCGGGTTCTTGTGTGCCAGGAGGTCGACGGCAGCCATCAGTTGCGTCTGCCACACCTCGGCAACCCCACGATTCCCGGCAGTTTCAACACGAGCCACATGCTGTTCGATGTAGGATGAAAACTCTGCCCCGTTGTTGGGACCCAAATGGGTTATATCTGGCTTCCAGAGAACACGCAACATAGGGTGACGCTCATCTTCGTCTTGTTGCTGCATCCCGTTCTGGTATGCGACAAGACGACATCTACTAATACGCAACAGTGCGGAGCCGTCGTCGCCGTACAGCTCTCCGGAGACCCGGATGGTACCAAAGCCGACCGGCTCTGACACGGCCTTGACGTTCAAGTTCTTCTTCGCTGGCACGGCTGACTGGCCCATAGGAGGTGGCCTCAACATCATCTGCTCGATGTGAACGGGTACTTTAGCCGTGAGCCCCCGGACGACCCCGCTTGTGTTGGCAATGATCCCAGCTTGGAAGAGGGCATCGATGGTGATGGGATGGATCATGTACTTGGATTCGGAGTTGATGCCGCTTCCGCCACCCTGTCGCAGCTCCGTGCTGGCCAAGACATGCATCTCCTGACGTCTAGTGTGGACGTGAATTTGGATCAGAGACTGGAATAGGCCTTGGAAGTTCAAGCCACCATCAATAAACTTGTTGTACCACACTCTAGGAGCGGTGGGCTCCATGTCGTCTTGCTTGATTTCGGGTAGTCGAGTCGCCGTGTCATGTTCCGAGGCTACGACCAGCTGGACCAGGCCTGTGGCATGAGTGGTGGCCTCTCCAAGGGCGTAGGAGCTGATGTTGAACTGGTACCTGCTGGAGTCCCCACGCCTGGAAATCTCTGCGGGCTGTAGAGTTGTAAATACCTCAACTCCGGTGTCCAGACCATCCTCTTGAGGTAGCACGAGAGCCTTGGTGATGTGAATATCCTGGAGACGAAACGCGATGCCCTCAGTGCCCATATTCGACACGTCTTTGACTTGGGACACGGCTTCGACGGCCATTGCCAAGTAGCCGGCAGCAGGAACCACGATGGTGGTGTCTAGCCTGTGGCCCTCGATCCACGGCACGTCCTTTGCCTTTAGGACATTTCTCCATGACGTTAATATACCATTCCCACCGTGCACCTGAGAACCGAGCAGATCATGGCGTGGATACTTTCTATTCCGCCACTCGACACTGCTCCGCGACTCGTGGAAAAGATTCTGTTGCGAGTCGTAATCCCAGTAGTACTTGGGAAGGTCTAGTAACATCGCACCCTGGCTCGGCCCCGGTAGCAGTTTGGTCTTGGGCTTGATAGGCCACGAGCCGACTATATTGACGTCCTTGAACGATATAGAGTGGCCGTGCAGATAAAGGTCTCCAACCAGGTTCAAGACAGTGGTAACCGAGTCCTTGCCTCGGGAGAGAGCTGTATTGTAGTGCACCTTGTCTTTGCTGATGTTCAGCTTGGTGTACGTCTGCTTGATCGGTAGTTCCAGTGCCGAGTGCGGACCAATCTCAACCAAATGGCATGAACCAAAATCTTTCAACAGCTTCCCGACTACGGTCTCGAAAAGAACAGGAGACTCGAGATTAGCCCGCCAGTACGAGGGGTTTACCGCGTCTCGCTCAACTACCTCCCCGTCAACGGACGAGGTCCATGTGACATCTCGATCAGATACCGAAGACTCATTTGTTGACACAGGACCCACGACAGATGTCGCCGAGACGAGATGCTGCTCGTATTCTTCTCCGACTGCGGCCATGTGGTACGAGTGGTAAGCCTTGCCATCTGTCTTCAGCAGTCTCGCGAAGATACCCTGGCTGTCGAGGGAGGCCTTCAATTCTTGGATACCGTCAACATCCCCACTGATCGTGACACTTTCGGGTGAATTCACACAAGCGACGCAGATCTTATGTCCGAGACCAAGCGCCTTTATCTTCCCAACGGCGTCTGTGCGAGCAAGCCCGGCGGCCATCATGGCACCAACCATGGCTTTGGAGCTATGCGTCACCGTGTAGCCACGGTAGTATGCAATGGCGATGGCCTGCTCGGCGTCCACATAGCCTGCAGCGTACGCTGCCGCAATCTCACCCGAAGAGTGGCCTACGACACTTTGGGGTTTTATGCCAAATGCTGAGAGAAGCTTCACAAGACCGACTTGGACAGCGGTGCATATAGGTTGACTGCGCGAGGCATGATTAATCATGCTCGTCTCGGCTGGTTCAAGAAGTGTTTCTAGCAAGGTCCAGGTTGGTGGATGTGGTAGCAACTGCAATGTTGAGTCGAGCATCTGGATGGTTTGCCCGAAGATGGGAAACTCGGTCAATAATCCACGACCCATTTCCGGCCATTGAGCCCCTTGGCCCGTGAAAACAAACGCCAGAGGCAATTTGGAGTAGGCCTTTCCTTGTATGCGAGTACGCAAATTCTCGACCGTCAGATCCTCCTTTTGATGGCCTGGGCGGGCGAGTACATAACCTCGAACCGGGAGATGAGACCGTCTGACGCCCAGGGTGTAGGCAAGATCTATGGTGTTGACATTGGGGAGATCAAGCAACGACAGATCTGTGACTCTGCGCTTCAGTGCTGTATCGCTGTTTGCGGAGACTGGAAGGAGTATTGTAGTCCTTACTGACGCCGTGACCTTCTCCTCGGATGGCCTCAGCATGTACCCGGAGGGGACATGCATGTCGGCGGCGTCGATGATTACGTGTGAGTTCGCACCACCGTACCCGAACGAGTTTACGCCAGCCCTCCTAAACCGCCCATCACAATTAGGGCGAGAGCTGGACGGCCAAGGCGTGGTCTCGGTGACGATCTTGATGTTCCACTCGTCAAGCTTGATCTTCGGATTGATGGATTTAACCCCCACTGTGGGTGGGATCTCTCCTTTCTCTAATGCGAGGACAACCTTGATGATGCTGGAGATTCCGCTCGCCGCCTCACTGCGTCATGCATCAGTGCTAAATTCATTAGGCGAGGAATGGTACGAACCTGTGGCCCAAGTTCGTCTTCACCGAGCCGATGAGCAACGGCGGGGCAGACTGTGGCCTCTTGAACACTCGAGATGTGGCCTCAACCTCAATAGGGTCTCCAACAGCGGTGCCGGTGCCATGGCATTCGACATAGTCCGTTTCATCATAACCGAGGCCCGCTTGGGCGTACGCCTTCCGGATGACGGCTTCCTGACCATCGGCACTCGGAAGAGTGATGCCGTTTGTCCTCCCATTGCTATGCATCATATTAGTCTCACGTTCATGTGGGCAGTCTGCAGCGGCGAAAATACCTACCTGTTTACTGCTGTTCCACGAATGACGGCGCGCACTGGATCCCCATCCCGGATAGCGTCGCCAAGACGCTTGACAATCAAGGCTCCGATGCCGTCTGCCCTTCCATACCCATCAGCAGACGAGTCAAACGTATGACAAGTCGAGGTCTTGGACAAGACCCCGGCTTTCATCGTTGCCAACTGCTGCTCCGGAGACTGGATCAGGTTAGCGCCTGCTACGACAGCCGAATCGCAGTCCCTCGATAAGAGAGCAGAACAAGCCGCGTGGAGACAATAAAGGGAAGAGGAACAAGCCGTATCGATCACGAAACTAGAATTTTCTGTCAGCCAGGACGTTTCAGACGGGCTAATTCTGTGCAGTGTAACGCACCTTGGCCCTTTCAGATTGAAGACATGGCTGATGCGGTTAGCTAAGATGGTAGTTCCAAGACCCGTTGCGGTGTAACGGTGAGTATATTCTGCGTCCTTGAGTTGCATCGTGATAAAGTCGGTCACGAAATTACCGACATAGCACCCCATGTTTGCCCCTGAAAGCTGCTCCAGCGACAGCCCGGCGCTTTCAAAAGACTCAAATACCACCTCTAGCAGTTTCCGCTGCTGGGGATCCATAAACGTGGCCTCTAGGTTGTTTATACCAAAGAAAGAATTTTCGAACGACCTGATGTCTTCATCGATAAAATACCCCCCGGCAGTGTTGAGACTGCCTGGCCGCTCGCCGTTTGGGTGATAGAACCCATCGATGTTGAACCTGGACGCCGGGAAAGGTCCTTGAGCCGATCTACCGGCTTTCAGGACATCCCACAGCTTGGAGCTGGAGGAACTCCCACCGGGCAAGCGACAGCCTGACATACGTTTAGCAGCAATCCTGGTAATGGATAAAGTGTATCAACGAACCCGTCCCGATGACTGCAATTGGCTCTGTGGCGCTGTTCTCACTGGGTTGACTGGAGATTTCTAACCCGTAATAGTCTCCATTGACTGATTGGTCATTCCTACTAGTGTAGCCATTTGGCTTGATGTGTCCGTTGGTGAGATGACTGTTGCCGTTCAGTTTCCCGTGGCCGTGAATACCGGCAAAATACCCATTAGGGTTCAGAGAATTGCCATTCGGAATGTCAAAAGACGTAGGCGTCGCCGCCTCTGAGTTTATGTCAAGGCCTGGAACCATGTTGAAAGAAAGTTCTATGGTGAGAGGGACAACGACGATTGAAAGAAATTTGAGGTTGAAGTAAAGTCTAAAAGGCTTACTACTAATATACGACAGGGCACATTCTAGTCCAATCAGTTCTCCGGTCTATCTTTGCGAATTCATCGTTACATCTTCCCCACGGCTTTATCTCTCGGGTCATATTGCCTCTAAACCGATATAGGAGGAACTTCTCATGAGTAACACCAGGAAAGTTCTACGCTTGGTGGACAACGCTCCGACTGTCAAAATTCTCTCGCCACCCTGTGGTGTGAGATCCGAAGTCGTTGATAAACTAAGTACAGATAGGTGTACGCCAAAATGAGCAGACTATGAAACCCCGAGTGCTAACCGCCTCGTGCTGACAAGCAGATGCAGTTAGGCAGCTACGATATCTGACCAAGAGGCAAGACCTCGTAGGCCCGTGTTACACGAGGGGACTTCGAGGCATCTTACAGGCTCATGAAGGATAGTGGTAAGCGCAACTATATTATGCGGGAATCGGACTCGATGGGAGATAGGTAACCTATGCCTTCAGAGGGACGCAGTGAGCTGGTAGAAACGGACACGACGCATGTAAGATCAAAGGGTGCTGTATCTGCTGTTTCACTCATCATGTTCAATGCCGGGACTGGTTTACTGTGAGTAGCACCATTCTGATATCGGTCGAACCCCCCTGCATAGGTAGTCACTATCGTGTTGATTCGTCTATACCATACGTATTTGCCTATTTCATATTGGTAGATGTAATATTGGTACCTTCACCGCCTTTTGCTAATTCTTAGTACTTGGTGGTCTAGCTCTGTCTCCCTTGGGGGAGGTATTCTAGACGTCCTATGCGTCATGGCTGCGCGTCGCTGTGAATAGTACGCCTGTTGGTCAGGTAGATAGCCGGACGTCAACAATTTCACCATCATCATCATCATCATCATCATCGTAATCAGTACTTGGTGAGAAAAGATTACCGCCTGATCGTTTCATCCACGGAGCAGATGAACGTGGTCCGTGATACACTCTGTTTGTCAAATTCTAGACTAATGTTTCATGTACACGCACGACCAGCACAGGACCGTAGAAATTCGGGAATCGAAGCAAATGCCGAGACGAGGAGGTTAGAAGTAATCAGGTACTATTCAAAGTCTTACAACCGTAGCATAGACTTTCTAGATACTTGCGAGACTGCATTGTTTACAACTATGGTATCGTGGATTAAGCTAATAATTTGCTGCCATGGCCGTGTTATGAGATGGAATTTCATGATATGAGATGAAACTTCATGATATGAGATCAGGCTAGGAGTAATAAGCTATAGAATTTCTTCTAGCATTGCTGTCTGAGGGCAGCTCAACCCTGACGGTTTGGGCCTCCGTCTTCCTTATACTTTGCGTACTCGTCCATAAGCGTGCCCATTTCGAACTCGAGTGCCTTTCCATTAACGACGATGGGCTTGACGTCCAACATAATGAACAGCATGCGCGCTGGCTTCTCATTGGAGGTATTCCGCCAGCGGTGCATAGCCCCACGGTTAATCGAGACATCGCCTGGCCGAAGAATGCGAGTTTCCTCACCGCCCAGCCACAGCTCGATTTCACCTTCGCAAACCGTTCCAATGCCGAGAGTGAGGGCGCGGTGGAGAGAAGACTCGGTACCGGGAGCGAAGTCGATCATACGGACGACGCATCCGTTGGGGATATGCAAGGAGGGCTGAGAGCCATGGTTAGGGGACGTGAAGATCACATTAAGAGCAGGAGCAACGGCATCAAGCGGGAGGGTACAAAACCTGTTTCTTAATGAACTCAAGGTCAACATCTCCGGTGAGTTCGATTGGGTTGCTGTCGCTACTGTAGAAGATGGACTGTGCAGCTGCGCCGCCTAACATTGGGGCACCGTGATAGCCATGGTCGGTCTGCAAATACGTGAGCTTGGTCTTTTTTGCAGATACTATTCCATCTCCACGTACCTGAACAAAGACAGAGTTGCCTTTACTGTCGTGTCCGGTCAAGTACCGGGAAGGATTTCGAAGGCTAGGAGCCGGAAATCCAGTACAAGGACCGGAGGTTGACATGGTAAGACCTGTAGAAGGAATGAGACTCTGTGTGTCGATAATAGACTAGAGAACACGCCGAATTTGCAAAAAGAGAATAAGTGGCCGACGTCAAGATGAGTTGGGAGTATGAATTTTAAGGTTGAGATTACTTAAACGCGGAGGCTGTAAAACGCGATACAAGGTGAGATATTTCCGGCGATTTTGGTGGACAGTAATAAACGTCAGTTCACTGAAACGTTCACATCAGAATGCCCAATGTGTGAAACGGGATAGAGAAGTCTACATCAATACCAAAGACATGTTCGAGTGAATAGGGCAAATAGCAGATATTACGGAACTATCTGCTCATGAGGCTGGATCGGCGGACTTTAGTGCGAGGTTACAATCGATCTGACTGTATGCTTGTACGACGACCTACAAAGCTAGGGCACTGCTAGCGTGCCGGTAGTTGTCTTTACTGAAGCGGCGGTCCCTGTCATGATAATAGCTGTCGGATACCAACATGCATATGCCTACATACCCCCCGGCTCTGCGGGAAATCCACCGAGGCACAACCTGGTACCCGGTAAGCCGCAAAGTCTTGCAAACTCAAGGCCCACGATCATGCAGCACATTATGTAGCACATAATGCAGTCAGCAGTAAGCCAAACGCAAAAGGCACGTGTCACAGCCCTCGATAGTAATTTGCTTAGCAGCATAATCGCCGCATTCTCCCGCTCCCCGCTTTCGTCTCGTCTCGTCTCGGCTCCGAGCCACGGCTTACCCAAACGGCAAACGGGCTTCGATATCGACGTCGATATCAATTCTGCCGTAGTATCAACGTCAACTGGACTTGAAGGAAAACGCTTCAACTACGAGATCCATTGCGACACCTGGGTCAAGTTTCACCTCACACCCTCCATCATACCATTTTCTCATTCCTACACGATGCGGAGCAATCACACTTGCCTGTACCTTGCTACATTGATAGCCCAGGTTATTTGTGACGATGTGGTGGACGGCAAGCTATCCTTCTACAGCTCGTCCTGGGAGGGTTGGAACAAAAATACAGCACGATGGTCAGCGTATGAAGCGCCAACTTTCTCCGCCGTATTCAAGCCCGAAACCGAGGGCGAGCTATCCCAAGGTGTTGGTGACATTCCTTACATCCCAGTGTCCAGTGTCATATCCTGGTTGAGCCATTGCTAAGTGCTCTTGGTGTGATCTCTTGTAGATGGAATATCTTGCGAAACACAATATCCCGTACCTTGCAACTAAACCAGGTGGTCATGGGAATGTACCTACACTGGGTCATTACCAAGATGTAGTCCAGATAAATCTGGACAATTTTCGACACGCCATCATGAACTCGGACTACAGCATCACCGTCGGCGGTGGTGCGAAAATGGAAGATCTCATACCGACACTGCACAAAGCAGGTAGAGAGATGAGTAAGTTTTGCTTCACCTGCTACTGACTTCCGATATTTGAGCTATCTGACCATAATCCGTGCAAGCTGTTGGATCCTTCCCTTGCGTTGGTGTCCACGGCGTGATGCTCGGCGGCGGCATGGGTCGCTTGATGGGCAGGTACGGTTTGATAAGTGACGCACTGCTCCATGCAAAAGTGGCGCTTTGGAATGGCACAATCGTTGAGGCGTCCGACAAGGTCAACTCAGACCTGTTCTGGGGCCTGAGGGGCGCTGGTCACAACCTCGGCGTTGTCATCGAGTCAACCTACAACACTTGGCCGGACGAAGGGGGTCTGCACTACAATGCCGACATGGTCTTCACAGACGACTCTCTTGACGGTGTAGTGGATACTTACAGAGAGATCATCAAGGATGGTTTGGACTCATCTTTATTCTTGATATTGAGTTACATGTATGATGCAGAGGCGATGAAAGTGCGTACATCTATGATCTAGCTCGCAACAAAAGATGCAATCACTGACTTCTTCATCAGCCTCTTCTCATCATAAACATCGTCTATGCGCACGATGAAGGAAAAGGCCGCCGAGTAGCAGCCAGGTTTGCTTCAAGCCCCAAGGGGACTGCAAACCCGATCGAGCGGATCTCTTTCGAGGAGTCAAATATGAACTTCTCCGAGCTCGGGTCGGGGAAGGCTGTCCCTGGGGTGTGCGATGTAAACCTTAAGAACACTCTGTACACAGCTAGCACACGGGATCTCTTCGAGACGGCCGCCATGAAAGCTGTCTATAAGTCGTTTGGCTCTTTCGTGCGTGCACACCCGGGCGCTAACCGCTCGATCCTGCTTTTCGAGGCGGCAGATGGCAAGGCTATGGACGCATTGCCTCATGACTATTCGGCCTATGCGCACAGGGGCATGATGACCACCAATGTAATCATCCAGGCAACGTGGGATGAGGATTTTGATGGCGTTGTAGCAGAGGCCGCTAATGCCTGGGGGAAGGAGGCTCGGGACTTGCTGGCAAGACCAGAGGTATCTGGCTATGACAAGCTTTACGCATACGTGAATTATGCAAACAGGGATGAGCCACTCGCTGCCTTGTATGGATATGAAGAGAAACGACAACGGAGATTGACGGGTTTGAAGCGGAAATATGACCCGCATGGATTTTTCAATGCGTATCGACCCTTGCCGCTGGATATGAATGGCTGGGAACTACCTTCAGCTCCTGGAGCTCCTGAAAGTACGAGAGATGAGCTTTAGGTGATTAGAGATGACTCCATAGATATTATACTAGAGTATAATGTCTTAGTCTAATTTGTATCTAAGAGACTGCCCTGACTCAGAACCTCTCAGTAAGATTGAATGGTGTCGCTACTTTACAATTGGCCCTTTGATCGATATTTCTCCCATTTTGTGTCATTGCACGGTGTGAAGTACGACTTGAGGTATGTTGACATGACTGTAACATCAAAATCTGCGATAGTAATCAAGCACAAACATGGCTTTTCAAGAAAACTTGCTAGTCTATTAAGCATCAGACATTGATATAGTCCTCAGATAAAGAGCAACTACTAGTCTCGTTTCAGAAACTCGTTCATAAACTCCCCAATGTACCTGTTACACTCTTCAGGACAATGTATCAGGATCCAGTGTGACGCCTCTGGAAGCACTCCCTTTTTTAACCCCTTGGCGAAGAAAATCTCCTGACCATTAGCTAGGTCTGGCGTCAGTGCCGGATCCTGGCCGGCCATGATCAACATGGCGGGTACTTGGAGCTGAAATCCAGAGGCGTCTTTGGCCAAAGGCATCTCGTCTTCTCCGTTGATGGACCGAGTACGATACCAGTTCATCGGCCCATGCAAACCATTCCGAGAGTATTCGGACACTTATTCACGGTTAGCTCGTGGCACACGTTTTCCTCCCGATTGACGAGCTTTGGACTGGGCAGATTTCATACCGTAGTGCTCTAACACCTCTGGCGTCACCAGCGGCGAGCGCTGCACCTCCAACAACCGCTCCGGGATCAAGCCGACATGCGGATCGAAGCCCGGCAAGCCATCGGCCGTGACGCCACCGAACATGGCGTTGAGAAATCCCCGCAGGTGCGCCGGCGACCTGCCGGCCAGGGCCTCGGCCTCGGACCCGGCGTTCTGCAGCTGGTAGGCGAATGCGGGGTTCTCCTTCACGAAGTCCTCGAGCGGGAGGACGGCGGGCTGCGGCGGCGTGAAGGGCACGCAGAAGCAGAAGACGGCGCGCACCAGCTCCGGATGGTACATGACTAGACGCCAGGCCAGGAAGGCACCCCAGTCATGGGCGCCGACCACAAGGGGCGACGATGCTGAACCGCCCACGGCCCGGATCAGCTGCACTAGGTGGTTCGACATGTTCTTCAACGAGTACTGCGTCGGAGAGTCCGGGGCAGTGGTCTGGCCATACCCCAGCATGTCTGGTATGACGACCTGACAGCCGAGATTTAAGAGGTAGGGCACCTGGAAGCGCCATCCATGAGCGAGGTCAGGCCTAACGTAGGGTGTTAAGGAGATGGCAAGAACAGCGAACTATGTTTAGCATGTACGTACCATCCGTGCAAGAGCAATACTGTGACAGCTGGATGCTCGCGAGGCTTTGCAAGCTGGTAGTGGTACCTGATACCGTGGCCGACATCTATGAAGTGATGCTCGACCTTAGGATCATTCACTTGGAGGGCCACAGGAGCCATATCGGCTGATTTGATGTCAAAGGTAGCGAGCTGGCGAGTTTGGGATGATGAATGTCAACATGGAAGTAGGACACTGGAATTTCTATTACAGTGCTATAATGAACAAAATGAGCTCACCATCGGTGAACTACTGCCTTTACTGCGGGACTTTGGCGGATGTTGCCTGTATACCACTTCAATCATGATTATATGCATAAGCCTACGAGATTTAATCTTGCCACGTCAGCAGGGTACATATTGGGTGTAACAATAACATCCTGAAGTATGGTGAAATGAGTGATGACAGCATGCTTACTTACATGAACGAAGAGGCGATCGGTTCCCAATAACTCCACTCAAGGACCACCAACGCGCGGCTGTCTGGGAGCCATGAGCTGCCTTCAGGGATAGGCGTCACCCCTATTAGTGAGAGGATGCCGCTGACAATGAAGTCACACAGCAAACGATATTAGGAGGAGCCATAGGGATCAAGGAGATCAATTCTTCAAGCCTGACGATATTTGATGTAGGAGATTAGAGCAGCACCTGTTGGATACAACTGGGAATGCACCAGTGACTATAAACTCCCGTATATGAGAGAAAACTGTACAGACTGAAAGCTCCATACAGTTTAGACACAAGACACAAGACACAAGACACAAGACACACAATTCAGATGGTTCAATCAGTGGCTAAATTTAATTGCATCTGACAGCACGAGTAGCCCTAACCCTAACCCTAACCCCAGTCACGATGTTTTACCAAGGTAGTTCGGTTCCCTCCGGGGCGCTAATAAACTTCCCAGAGGTACCCTCGCGCGTAGCTCCATCGACCTAGGAATAGAGATATCAGTTTCGGAAAATATCTCAAGTCGAGGCGTTTCTAAGACTCACCACTTTGACAATGCTAGATGAACTCTCTTGAATAGTTGTCGGGGCCTGTTCAAGACCCACCTTGCGGGCAACCCAGTTTCCTTGATTGGTTTGGACAAGACTGAGAGCATGTTAATATGAGATTTCCCGGCTACTATGCCTTCCTCAGAAAACTCACCCGGGATGCAATGTTACGACCGTGAGCCATTCGTTTGTGAAGTGGATCGACCTGAATACCAGATTTAGCCGTACACTTTGTAGTTAGTCTCGTTTCTTCCACCTACTGTGTAAGCCAGTTCAAGGCGGCCTTAGAGGCACCGTAGGCTGGGAGGATATGCGAGCCAATCACACCAATGTAGCCAACGGACGCGGCGCTCGTGGAGATGACAATCCACTTTGGTGCGCTCGCCTTTTGGAGCATGGGCTTGAAGGTTTGAAATAGCAGCAGCGGCGCCGCGGCATTGACCTCGAAGCAGCTCATCAGATCTTTACGCTCGACGCTATCGAGGGGCACCGGGGTCGGGTAGCCACCCGCACTCGCGATCACCACATCGATATGGTCGACGCCGGCTTGTTGGATCTTGGCCAATGCTTCCTTGGGGTCGTCGAGAGACCCGCTGTCGATATGGACGAGGAGGAGATAGGTGCCGCTCGCCGTAGGGAACGACTTGAGCTCGGCGACTTTGGTGTCGTCACGGATGCTCCCGATCACGACGTGGTTCGGTCGGCCGAGATAGATGCGAGCCAGACTCGCTCCAATTCCTGTATGATATACGCGATCAGTATCGTTCGGTTGCTCGTGGCGGAAACCACAGCTGACCTTTGCCTACTCCGGTGATCAAAACTACTTGTGGGCTTGCCATGTTGGGCTTCTACGAAATTTCTGAACAAGATGGAGGTAGCGATAGTGTCTTCAGCGACGATACAATTTTGACGTCTCGAGAAGCATCAACCGAAATATTCATGAATTAGAAGTATAGACGAAGCAGGTAGAGAATCCGGTAAGCGCTCATTCTTCCAGCTCTATCCACCACCTAAGACCATACGTCCATTTGGGAAGATGATGATATGAGGCTCTGAAGTCGCGATACTCGGCGCTAGGGGCTTGCAGCTAAAGTCCGGGGTTAGACAGTCTACATGCATTAGGCCTGCATGAATTAGTGCAGCCAGCATGCATTAGTAAAGGTGGTGTGGCAAGGTGTGAGCGTATCGAGAAGATCTATGTATGCTAGTGCCAAGCGGGCGGTTTTATGCCCCTTTTTGGATTTTGAAAAGGTGTTTGTTTGTTAGCCAAACTGTTGCACAGCCTCAGCCGTTGTGATACTAACCCATCTTACATATCTAGACAACACACCGCTACTCCTTGTGACACCAACATCCTATTCGGACTTAAGGCTCGAACAAAACTCGAGCGCTTGAGACACGTGCAGACAGCGTATACGGGGTTACACAGATTAGATGGGTTACCCAGATTACCTACATAGCGAAAAGCTTAAATCGACAAAGCAAAATAAGCTCACCCTTCCTAATAGACGACGTAATCATCTTCACAATCAACAGCTGCGCGTAAGCAAAGGAGATTTACAGATGCATCTGGCCCAATCCTGTATAACAGCGATACCCATATTACATATCAGATACTATACTAGTATGTACCGCGTCCCACATATTCCTTCTTCAGATCTCCAAGATCGCCTTCAACCTTCTTGCCGTCAGCCGCGTAGACGGGCTTGCAGTCCAACAGAACCCACATCATTCTTCCGGGCAGGGTGCCGTTACCCGTGATGTTGGTCCATTTGTGCGCCGTCGCACGCTGGACGCATACGTCGCCTTGGCGCATGATGCGCTTTTCGCCCGAGTCAAGCCACAATTCGAACACGCCCTCCACCACGATGCCGTAGTCGATGGTCAGCGCTCGATGCAAAGGGGATGCGACGCCCGGACCGAAGTCGATCATGCGCACAATGGATCCGCTCTCGATATGAAACGGAGGCTTGTGCACATCGTTGGGTCAGCTCTAAGAATATCCCGCCAGCACAGCATAATGTCAGACTCAACGGACCTCTTCGGCTTTAGCCTTCTCGACATCTACGTTGTCGTTGAGATCAACAGGCGTCTCCCTGGTAGAGTACAAGATATTGGCGACGGCTTGTTTCTCAACCATCAGCCGGTAGTGGTCGCCATGATCGGAGTGCAAGAAGACAGACTGGCCCTGGTCGTTCTGGCCGGTGATGTGCCGAAAGATCTGTCGAAGCCCAGGGGCAGGGAAGCTTCCGGTGTAGTAGCCTTTCGGGTCGTCGGTCATCTTGGACTAGGTTGAAACAATCTTGGTCTTGTACAATCTAAAGAGGCTGTTGAAACTAGGCAGTGTATAAGCTCGGTAGTTCTTTTTCTTTTATTGCGATACTTATATCCAGGTAGCCATATTTACGAGTCTCAATGTGCGTTAGACTCGCGAACTCATGCAAGTGTTCATGCAGTCACTTCGTGAGAGATTTTCAAGTATTTTGAATAGACGGATGCTCCCGTTCTGACCTTTGCTTCCTCCTACGTATGGCTTGTACTATAGTAAGACCGTAATGACGTGCAGCCGCAAGGCTGCAAGGGTCCCGTAAATATAGCAAGTATTTATAGGCCCACCTCAGGGGTATTCATAATAGCCCCTATCTGCCTGCTGACAACGTTGTACCCCCGTCTAGGATCATATTGCACCCCGTGGCGTAGCTGGACATGGAACTGCAGAAGAACATGACAGCGTCGGCCACTTCAGTCGCCTGTGCGATCCGCCCAATAGGAACTGCAGCCTTTATCGTCCCCGCCAGATCAGGTACATCCACCATAGCCTTATGCACCATGGGTGTGTCGACCCAGGACGGACACACGCTATTCACCCGAATCCCTAGTTGTGCAACGTCAAGAGCTGCAGGCTATAATGTCAACCATCGTGTAACGAGGCGTCTTGCCAAGACACCCAGACTCACCTGCATTCTTAGTAATCCCGAGCGCGGCATGCTTGGCCGCCGTATATTGGGTCATGTCGCGTGTGGCGACGAAGGCAGATGCCGATCCGATGATGACGATGCTGCCTCGAGTAGTTCCGCGTTCTGGCGACCCCTGCTTCACAGCCTGGGGTTCCTGGGACCCCATAAGGGCCGAGACGGCGCGTGCAACCAGGAAGGTGCCAGTAACGTTAACCCTTAACATGCGGTCAAACTCCATAGTATCTGCCTCGGTCACCGGGCTGGCCACTGTGACTCCAATCTTCAACAGACATGAGTGTCAGCAATACAAGAACAAAGACAAGCGCGTGACAGTTGTGTGGGAGCTTACACCTGCGGCGTGGACAAAGTAGTCGATCCGGCCTAGACTGTTGGTTGCCTGCTTAGTAGCATCGCTGACGGAGTCTTCCAAGGTAACATCGATGCTGACTGCCTCTGCACGAAAGTTCTGGTTCAAGGCTACGCCTTGACATTCGACTACCGTTGCCTTAGCAGCGTCCAGATCGATGTCCGCGACAACGAGACCTCGGACTCCGAATCTTGCGAAGGACACCGCGCAAGCCCTTCCGATTCCACCGCCGCCTAGACCATGTTAGCCTCCTAATAGATTCCCTTACTAGGACCTGCGAGGGACCCGAAGCGGGAGGAGATACCTCCAGTCACCAGCGCTGCGCCACTGAGATCCATGTTGTCCGGATGAGTTGTCTGCTGTGAGGATCGAGTGGATACTCGTGGCAAGGGAACTCGTCGATGACCGAGGCAAACCGCTAAGTTAGATGCTTTTGCAGGCAACGATGTTGAACATTTATGCATAATTCAACGCGAGAAGCTGACCGCCGATTCCCGGGATATTGGCCGTGATACATGAGTGCTTGGCCTCCGGAAATCATCGAATGAAATAAGACATGGATGCTTACTTAGTATTACCAATCGCATGACATCCTGGGGGCGGCCGTGATAGACCACCCGTGCGCAGCAACCCAGTACATGGTCTCGCAAGATCTTACTCTTTGGTGTGTATATCTCTCGGAAATGCATATCGTTCTACTGGTCGGTAATTGGTGCATCGATAGCATGCAGCATTGCTGTCATTTCCGACAATCAGCCATCTGTACTAGATTTTCAGGCGGGGAGACATCAACGATGGTGCGAGTACGGTATGGACTAGTTCCGATGCAGGAGTTGGTGGCAGCATCTGTGATGGAAATATCCAGGGGGTGCCGCCGTACATCGATCAAACAAACGCTCATGCGAGCATCAGCGAACATGTCTAGACGATGCCATGGATAAAGGCAGTTAATGGTTCAATCGCCCTAGACCGAAGAGCCGTGCCCAGGACAATAGTGACAGAACGGGCTTATCCAAGTTATATCTCAAACCAATCCTGAGGGAGCATGATCGCAAACAAGCCACTTCAACCTACTACCACGATGAGTGATAGAAATTTTCGTGTCATTATTGTCGGTGCAGGTCCAGTTGGGCTGTATTTGGCTCACGCCATGGAGAGGGCGAATATTGACTATGTGGTCTTGGAGCAGCAGCCAAACGTGCTCAGCCTCTCGGGGCAGCTTCTCTTTACCTGGCCCCATACGGTGCGGCTTCTCGACCAAATTGGCCTCTACCAGGCTGCAAGGAATCACGCCATCCCTATCCATTACAAGAAACGCATCTATGGGTATGACGGACAAGTCACTTCTACCAACCAATTTTGGGATCACGCGAAACTTCAGTGAGTACAAGATGATCCTTCTCGGGGATGGTTCCAATGTTGACAACTGAATCAGCCACGGTTATCCCTTCCTACCCATGCCCCGAGGGGAATTGATCAAAGTCCTCTATATGAATCTGAAATATGGAGACACGAATATCACTACCAGCGCCGAGGTTGTGGACATCGAGGCACATGCCCAAGGCGTTCGTGTCCACTTGCTCAACGGCAACGTTGTAAACGGCTCCATCGTAATCGGCGCCGACGGGGTCCATAGCAAGGTCCGCAAGGTCATGTACAATCTAGCCGGGAAGCTGTCCCCTGAGTACATGGCCTCAAGTTTCCATGGCATCTTTGGCTGGGCAGACACGACAGACCTGCCTATTGAACCTGCAGTATTCTTCGAGTCTCGAGGTACAGGGGCTGTAGTCCAATGTCTGGGAACTCCAGAGAGACTGCGGTTCGTGACCCTGAAGCCACTTGCAGAGACGGTGACAGGGCGCAAAAAGTACTCAAGGCAAGAGATGGAGAATTATGCCGCGTCCCTTGCTGATGTCGTCGTATGTCCTGAAGTCACGTTCAAAGACGTATGGGCAAGAACAGACAAGGACGGGGCGCGAATGCTGAATCAAGAAGAAGGTTTCATGAGCGTCTGGCATCACGATCGCATCGTTCTGGTAGGCGATGCCGCGCACAAAAGTACCAGTGTCAATGGGCTGGGAATGACTTGCGGCCTGCATTCTGCGGCGGTGCTAGCAAATTTGCTGCAGGGCCTTGTCGCGTCCACAGGCCAAACCCCCTCAACAGATGAGATCGACAAGATCTTTTTTCACTACCAGCAAGAGCGGCAGCGCGAAGTCAAGCCGATATGGAATAGTGGTTGGTCAATGATTCGCCAGATAACACGAGATTCGTGGCTGTCCTGGTTATGGGACAGATACGTCTTGCCGTGGGTTGATGTGGAGAATTTCGTGAAGGGCATCATTCCCTCCCTGTTCTTGATCAGACATGGCAACATCTTGTCGTACGTTCCTTTTGTTGGTGAGCAAGGGTCTATCTCTTGGAAACGCTGGCCGGTAGCCAAATAAACTAAGTATAACGCTCATTAGAATAAATCAGTTAATCAATAAGCTCGCAAAATTGGATTAGAACCTTATATGAAATAAAAATTTCTTTGACAATATCACGATGACATGACATGGAGACCTAGGTACCTAGGTAGGTAGGTACCTAATATTGAATTTACGTCCGACGGTGTGGGGGTATGCTAAGTGCGCTATAAATATAGGGACCTTAGCGCTATAACTTATATTATAGCACATCCCATAATTAGGTACCTAGATATGTGATCTTTTTTTCTACTCTACGACGGCGTATTTTCCAACCTACCTCTGACGAACATATGACACCGTTTCGAACTATCAGGTCGGCTTTTCCACACAGAAATTTGTTCTGTGTTCAGCTCGGATTTGGTGACGTGGAGTTAAGTATTCCCATGCTTGTATTCCGACGCTTATGTCCGTTGTTACACAAGTCATATTCGCCTGGGACAACCTGGCGGACTTGCCGCCGCCGTAAACGAAGAAGTGTTAAAGAAACCACTCAGCATAAAAGCAACCCAACTAGTCATCCTCAACCAAAGCAACCAAGCTTCCTATCAAACCACCTAGAATCGAAAGCAAAACTTTAACGAAAGAAAAAACTCAACCGCCTTGTACAATGTCTCGATTGACACCCCCGAAGACTATCGCTGGGAAGCCCGTGGGCCCCATAGGCTATGGCCTGATGAGTAAGTCCCCAAGCAAGCAGCAAAGCATAACTCCAATTAATATTTTGTACCAGCTCTCACTTTTGATGGCGGCATTACCTACGACGAGGCAATCAAGCCAATGAAAGCAGCCCTGGAAAATGGTGCTACATTCTGGAATGCCGTAAGAAAGATGCAAGACACATGGCTAACATACCTCTGCTGACACCTTTGGTACCTTAGGCAACATTCTACGGTCCTCCAAACGCCAACTCTCTCCAACTCCTCAAGCATTACTTTACCAAGTACCCGGAGGATGCCTCTCGCGTCGTGCTCAGCATCAAGGGGGCCTACGATGGAGCCACCCAGACGCCACAGGCTAACCCGGAACAGATACGGGCCTCCGTAGACAAATGTTTGGCCGTCCTGGGTGACGTCAAGTCCATCGATCTCTTCGCGCCCGGGCGTATCGACCCCAAGGTGCCCGTGGAGACTAGTGTCAAGGCGCTCGTAGAACTGATCCAGGCAGGCAAGATTGGGTCCTACGGACTCAGTGAGGTGAATTCTCAGACAATCCGTCGTGCCCACGCCGTGTACCCGCCCGCTGCCGTCGAGGTCGAGTTCAGTCTGTTCTCGCGGCATGCGTTGGATAAGGGCGGCATCGTCGACACATGTCGCGAGCTCGGCATCCCGCTCGTTGGCTATAGTCCCCTGGACCGCGGCTGGCTGACCGGTCACATCAAGACTCTCGATGACATCCCCAAGGA
This sequence comes from Hypoxylon fuscum, assembly GCA_022578945.1. Classification (NCBI taxonomy): domain Eukaryota; kingdom Fungi; phylum Ascomycota; class Sordariomycetes; order Xylariales; family Hypoxylaceae; genus Hypoxylon; species Hypoxylon fuscum. Next base: position 92,522 of record MU399912.1, on the reverse strand, counting down.
CGACTTCCGCCACTTCTACCCGCGCTTCCAGCCCGGCAATTTCGAGAAGAACGTCAAGCTAGCTGAGGCTGTTGAGCAGGTCGCTAAGAAGAAGGGTACCACCAGCGCCCAGGTCGCCATCGCCTGGGTACAGCAGCAGGGTGTGCTGCCTATTCCCGGATCCACAAAGGTGGCACGCGTCCTGGAGAACACGAAGAGCGTTCAGCTTACCGAAGCCGAGTACGCGGATCTAGAGGGTGCTCTCAGCAAAGCGACGGTCTCAGGCGATCGGTACCCTGAGATGTTCCAAGAGTATCTGAACAAGTAATAGCCAGCGGGAGCGCCAATGCTCGATTCGCCTTTGATACTAGTTATTCTCTCATTTCCATAGACCAACTTTAATATCAATTATGCTTCTACCTCGAGTTACTAGGAACTCAGACGTGCAAAGTCCCAGTTAAAGTGGCCAAGTTAATTGAGTTGTACTGCTACAATGAGCTCCTGTCCGAAATCCGTGAGAAATGGGGATGGACATGCGCCACCTGCAATATCTCTTCTCTCCTCTCACGCTGATAAGTTCGTTGTGAATTTCTTGCTATTCAGTGATTTCCCTACCACAACCCTACGTTTATTTACTACTAGACATGCTTCTTCTAGAATCTCCCCAGCGGAACTTTTAGAAGGCACCAGGCTTCTGTAATGCACGATTCCAATTTCTCATCACTGTAATTCACACGAACATCGGGTCTATCGGGAATTGGGCGATCACTGCGCCTTGAGCGGTACCTGTTTATAGATATTACAGGGGGGAGAGAGCTGAGCTGGTGATGTAAGGCTGATATTCGAAGCTACGCGCATGGTCAGCAACGTTTCTAATTATGGCCAGACGCGAGTCAGGACGAGATGATCCATGTGGGAGGTAACGAAGTCTAGATTTCATATCTGCCAGCACAGGTGCCTTACACCAACAAAAAAGGTTCACTTTCAGGAGCCGAATGGCTACTTTTCAGATCCTACGATCCTTTTACTCAAGTTTGGGACCTTCCTCCGTGAAACCAACACCCAAGTACATTGTGAAAGAGAAACTACCTACCTAGGTAGGTACCTATCGACGCCACCATGGCGGAGTCTGGCTGGGTTCTCGACCGACGGCTGTTGCTTCGTTGCTGCGAATACATTTCTTCCGTCTCAAGCGGCTGATCAGGGAACGTCATGAGGTCGCTTCTAGACATTGCTCGCAACCCTCATACGCACCGACCGAAGTTCGTGTTCAGGACTCATCTGTCGCAGTCGAAATATCAATTGGAGGCGCCTCGCGCCGCAAAATGTGCGACGTCTAGGGGAGCATATAAGGGGCCCATTGAGGATGTCATAGCGGTTGATTTTCGCGACACTACACGCAGCTTCAACAGGCAAACACCGAAGGATTTGAGCTCATAATCCTCTACTTGGCTTTCCCCTCATTCCACAGCGGGCAGGGAAAGAAATGGCTTCACTATACGGCATCGCAGCATGGAGCGCTACGCTTCTTTTTCCCCTAGCAGCTTCGGCCATGCACATCCCAACCACTCTGGAATACAGCCACTTCACAAGACGTCAGGTCAACATAAGCCAAGCCCAGCACGAGCTGGGTTCGCAGCTGTCCTCGGCTGCTACCATCTTTGGTCCGACTGATCCCGACTGGGCCAACGCTACCGAGCGGTACAGCACGTACGCACCGCCAAAGATCCAGTTGGTAGTCATTCCAGGGACAGAGTCTGACATTCCTACCATTGTGAGTTGGTCCATCGAACATGTCGAACCTATAATTATCTCGATTAACCATTGCCAGGTCAAATGGTCCAACCTAAACAGCCTCCCGTTCATCGTCAAAAACAGGGGTCATTCGTTGACCACCTCCGCGGGTGACTTCAACGGCATACAGATCAGCATGTCTGGCCTACAGAGCATCGACATTCAGCCCGACGGGGAGACGGCATGGTTTCAGGGCGGAACTTATGATGGGCAGGTAATGGAGTACCTATGGGACCGAGGTTACGTCGCGAGTAAGTCTTACCCTTTGAGCTGGTCTCTTTCCAGTTGCTGATTCTACCTCTTTCAGCCACTGGATCCTGTGCCTGCGTTGGAATGATGGGCCCTGGTCTTGGAGGTGGCCATGGACGATACCAAGGCCTTTACGGATTGATTAGCGATAACCTGGTCAACTTGAATCTTGTATTGGCAGACGGCTCTACCATTAGGGTGAATGAAGCCGAGCATCCAGACCTATGGTGGTGAGTACTCCATAGAAATTCATTCCAGGTGCTTAGCCGATATGGTAATGGCTATTCAGAATACTGACCAGACTCTTCACAGGGGCATGCAAGGCGCCGGTCACAACTATGGCATCGTCACCAGCTTCGAGCTCAAGATTTACCCCAAGAAGCTTGACACCTGGCACTACCACAACTATATCTTCACTCAGGATAAGCTTGAGCCATTCTTCGAGGCGTTGAATACGTTCCACAACAACGGGTCTACTCCTGTGCTGATGGCTTTGAACATGGGTGGATTTGCCATGGACCCATCGATATGTGAGACGGAGGTATGTGTTTCATTTCATTTCAATTCCGGAGACTGATTGTTTCCTCGTATGTAATATGTATTGACTGGCTGCCTGTAGGCCATCATTACCTGGTCTTTCGGTTACTCCGGACCGGCTGACGACGCCGAGAAGCTGCTGGAGCCCTTCAATCAGATCGGTGCCGTGTCGGAGCAGACCGGCGATGTCCCGTTCCCCGAGGTGCCCGAGGCCATGGGTACAGGACAAGACCAGCCCATCTGCACCGGCAATCAGACACATATCCAGTCAACATCGGGTCTGCAAACGTGGAATGTGACAGCAGAGCGCCAGATTTACGAGCTATTCAATGGCATGATTGCCCAGCACCCCGAGTTCTCCGAGTCAGTTGCTTTTCACGAGGGCTACTCAACAGAGGCTGTCAACAAGGTCGACCCGGCCCTGTCGGCCGTGTCTTACCGTGATTACTACCTTCTGACGTGAGTCGCCAATGATAAAATCTGACGATTGTCCTATCCAATCCAATGCCGAATGGCCAGAGCTGATGATGCATTTCTTTTACAGGTACTTCGAGGTGAAGCTTCCCGCTGATGCATCCACCGAGTCTAAGGAATTGGCCCGCCAGTATGCCAGGGAGACCCGGGACCTGTGGAATGCTGGCGCACCCGAGCTTTTGCCGCTGAACTATGTCAACTATGCGTTCGGCGACGAGTCGTTGGAATCCGTTTACGGCTATGATGCATGGAGACTCGAAAGGCTGAATGGTTTGAAGCAAAAGTACGACCCGACTAACGCGTTCCGCTACTACAATCCGATCGTATAAAAGCCTTCAGAACGATATCAATGGAACATGGTTGGTGGTAGGCGCTGTGGAGCCTTTTGGAAATAAACATAGTAATGTGTTATTGTTTCTGCTTATAGACAGAGTTACCGTTGTATTACTACCTAACCGGTTCTAGATCTTCTCAACATTCCATAGATTTATATATTAGATATGCCGATTTCAAACTTTGACCTCAACGTCTTTCGATAATTATCGTATTTCCGGGATACCTACCTATCTACCTAACTCATTAAAGGACCCGTGTTATCAAGCTTGCGCGGAAGTGCTATCTCTTCAGCTTTCCGTAAAGGTACCCTCGAGTATCTTCAGGTTGAACCATCTATAGAAAAGCCAGTCCTTCGAATCGAGTCGACAGTTAGTAAATTTTGCGGGTGCTGAAAGGTATGGAAGATCAACTTACCCAAGTTGTGCGTGGCAGAAATGTGTCCAAAGTTCTTACCAGCAGCGTCGAATTTCCATACCAGAACCAGGCAGGGGGGGATCGCTTCAGGACCGTGGCCACAACCCCCTGGGCGTATTCATTCGGAGTCATGGCATCTGTTAGGGCTTAGCTACTGGACTCTTTGTTTGTGTTCTGGGATGACTACGTACTAGGAGTTCTGTTGATGTGGGCTTTAAATAAGCCTGCCAAAGGCGCGTAGATGGAGTCTGTGAGAGATTGTCAGGGCGCGCACCGTCGGAACCGACTACCATAATGGAACCGCTTACCTTCTGGTAGTGCGCGGCTGTCACGCATATCACTCTTAAGAATATTGGTAGACACCTCTCCGGAGATAACGTTTATGACCCTTACTCTATAGCATCACCCGTCCCAATTAGCACTTTTGTTCGTTTCTTTCTGATGTTCATGCATCGACGCCTAATTCATGCGTGTCTACCTACTTACCCGAAAGGCTTCATCTCGATGCGTAAAGTATTGCCGTAGTGGACCAGCGCGGCTTTGGTCGCATTGTAGGACGCCCCGAAGACATACGGGCATACACCCCCAATGGACCCGATGTTGACCACGGCGCCACGAGCGCTGACGAGCATCTTGTGGAAGTGATTTACCATGCGCATCGGACCGAACACATTCACAGCGAACATCTTTTCCACTTGCCGGACGTCAGTGTCGGCCGCTGTCATTGTATAGCCTATCAGGGAGACATGAGCTTGGTCAGGTAGAATAGGGAGGGCGGGTGCGGACAAATCCCACTATACAAGGTGCAGCAGTGTCAGTTCTGAGCGTATCTTGTAATGAACTCGTGGCTACTTACGCATTGTTCACCAGCACATCGAGATTGCCGGCTGTGATGGCCTCAACCTGTTTCTTGAAGGGCAACATCTCCTCCTCTTGGGTTACGTCGAGGTCTAATACATGGATTTGAGGATGGTCCAGATGCTTTCGTCCTTCATGTGGTAGCAGCGTCGCAATGACGCTCAACTCATTTGCGACGAACTGCTTCGCAAGAGCATGGCCTATGCCACCCTCGCCGCACCTGTAGGTACCTAGTCAGAAGGGAACCATGGTATCGATCTCCTCAGCAAGTTGATGAAACACGGGATTTCTCATAAATCGACACTCACCCTGTAATCAGAACGAATCTTGTACGTAAATTAGTCATTGTTTTCGGGCGTATTCTTCTCAAATTCGACCTGATGTCTTCAAGAATGAAACTTTCAGACAGTGCTACTCGTAATAGACGATTGATTTCTCAGTTCAAAGTTCACGTCCTATTAATGACGCACTAACTAATATCTAGCTGTGCCTTCTGTCTTCTTCGCCGTTAGGTACCTTCCCGCGTACAGCATACATGCTCACCAGCCGGCGGATTTCTCTTCATGGACTCGGACGATATCGTAACGGGATTTGCATGAAACTTGCAGCAATGTCAGATTGGCGGTATCAGTACTACGCACCTGGATATGCGACTGAGTTCAAACCCGAGAACGCACAGTGGAAAGGGACACTCCGTGGTTCGGGGGGGTGTATGTAGGTAGCCATGGGAAGGTTGCGTATATAGTCATACACCTTGGGGTGAACACGGAAATGCACCCTAATATAACATGGCAATGCTGTGTAACAATGTGAGATATATCCTGGTGGCCCAGCTAGGCGTATTCTTGTGAGTCTTGCTTACATGCGAGCTCAAGATAGGAATTTGGTAATACCTAGGTCTAGGTATTAACGAGACAGTAGAGCTAAAGCGCCGATTATGCCGGAGATAGCAAAGTACAACCTGCGTAGTACTTGTGTAACCAACCACCATGCTGCAGTCCCATGAGAAGGATTGCCCCGTCGACTCAGGCCCCGACCCGCCTGCTGAGTCTAGATGTCTCAGTGGAAAATCTGCACTTCACGTTCTGAATCATATGATGTATTATGACTGTGCGTAAGGTACAACTCGAATGACAGGCTAATATGTACTAACACTCGACACGTTTTTGCGTCCTCGTATTACGGTCTGCCCATTCGGTGCTTCAGTCGTTTTCTCTCGCGCTCCGATTGTCCTCGTTCATTCCCGGCCTGGACGCCAGGTAAACGGTAGTTCCCGCAAGGTCCATTGCAATATTATCTCATTGCCCTATAACTTTCAGTTCCATCCTTGTACCACACCTATCGTATTCTTGCAACCCCCGGTTAAAGATCCATGCCGGAAGACCATTCTTATCAACTGTAAGTTACCATGTACAACGATATCGAAAACGATAGGGGTAAGCTCGCCGAGGCACATTGAAGGCTCAAGCGAGCAACTATAAAGCTTCATGCTTTAAGTTGTATATGTAAATAGATGGAAGACGGGTGAATCTGGTGTATGGAGCGGCTATCCAACTCGCATATAGCTGTATTGGGCTCAATAGTTGTAGCAATAACTTAACCAACTGACAATATTCACTTGTTGATGTATATGGTGGATCCAGGCCGTCTCGACGTTGTTTCATAATGTAGTAAATGTGCTTATCGCGATACTCAACGTCGCCCTATGGGTGTGACTTCCACTGTAATCTCCACGAGCTAAACCGATCCTTGGTGATAGAATGGGAGGTGCCTTGCTATCCGTCATACTGTTGGAGTGTGGCTTGAGAACAGCATCTTTGTCAGCCTTCCAGTCTTGGTGTGTCCCATGTGTCAGGGCACGTTAAGCTTCTACAGAGCCTCATAAACCGTCATCCGGCTGGGCCGATGTCTTCAATATCATATAGGTAAGCCCAAAGCTTGCTCCCTGTGAGGCACCATTAAAGAGACGCTTGCCTAAGTTGGTTTTCACCCCGAAACTAAATATAACTGACGGTCATCCGACGCCCATGAATCCTTCAGTAGCCAGTGGTACCCACGAAACTCTTCGGAAATACCCAAGGGACTTACGCCAACCTCAGCCCCTCCGAGCAATTTTATGATCCTTCACAACGCCGCTCGGCACTATTGTAAATGCTAAATTATGTGTGCCTGCAAGGAACTGCGACCCAGCCGCAGTCCTCGGCCTCACCTAGCAAGATTGTCAGCTGAGCTGGGGGCGGCTGAACATCGTGAAGCTAAGCTGTCCCTTGGAAGGTTGATGCACCAAATGCTCCAGTATAAAGGCATATAACATGACGTGGCTCTCGCGTTTCTTAGATTTGCAGATCGCTTCCACATTTACTCAGAGTCCCAAGACTAGACAGAATGCATTACTCACTGATCTCTCTCCTTGCCAGCCCTTGGCTGATCCAAGGCGCTGTTGCCGCAGCTTTGTACCCGAGATCGTCTGGGTTAGCGGCTATTTTGAGTAACTCTAGTATTCACTGGTCTTCTGAGACCACACTGTCTCTCCCCAATACCACGGTCTTTTTCGATGCTACGGAGCGATGGACCATCTATGATCCCCCTAGTTACGAGGCAGCCCTCTCTCCGGCTACAGAGGAGGACGTAGTGCTAGCTGTAAAACTACCTTCTCTTGCTTCAGCCTAGTTTAAGATTGGTTTATTGACAATGAGCAGCTCAAATTGGCAAGGGACAGCAACACCCCTTTCTTGGCGACAGGAGGGCGACACGGGTATTCGACGACACTCGGAGAGCTACAAGGCGGCCTTGCTATCGATTTATCTAAACTGAACTCTGTAAAAATCGATAAGGATGCGGCTCAACTTACCATTGGACCCGGTGTGCATTTTCGAGACATCTTCGGACCGGTATACGAGGCTGGCTTTGAGATCCGTGAGCATCCGAAGATTACCTAATTCACATAGATGTACTGATTTTACCCAGAGACCGGAACTTGCAGCTGTGTCGGTATGATGGGCGCGACTTTGGGCGGTGGCATTGGACGCTCCCAAGGCATTCACGGCATGATCATTGATGCTCTGATCTCGGTGCGTCTCGCGACGGCCGGTGGTCAGATAATCGAGGCATCAGAGACAACCAACTCGGACTTGTTCTGGGGCATTCGCGGCGCCGGTCAAAACTTCGGCATTGTCGTATCAGCCACTTACGGGCTTCATCCGCTGCGTAACGGTGGTGTCTGGACAAGCGCCGATCTTCTGCTCACCCCCGAGAAGAACGTCTCTTACTTCGAGACGGTGGAGAAAATGCACCCATTGCCAGCCGAGCTTACCGTGGAAACTATCATCAACTACAACTTTACTCTGGGGCAGGTAAGAATGAGATCTCACGCAGACACAGGATGACAGACTACCTGCTAACAATACTATGTAGCCACAACTAATGCTTAGCCTTGTGTATGCGGGACCTAAAGACGCGGCTGTCAAGGCTATGGCTCCTATTCTCGAGCTGGACCCATCCTACTCGCTCATTAAGGAGATTCCCTGGACTGAAGTCAGCACACAGACGACCTTCCTCCTCGACGGCCCCGTCTGCGAGAAGAGCCAGATCTACGACATCTATCCAGTCAACTTGCGGACATTTGATGCTCCTACTTTGACGGCCAGCTTCGGGAAGCTGGCTCAGTTTTGGGAGGAGAATCCATCTGGTCGGAACTCGGTCATTACCGTTGAGACATGGCCAATTGAAGCCACGGTGGCAGTTCCGGACGACGCAACAGCCTATCCCTGGCGAGATGCGACGAGCTACATGTAAGTGTTACCATTTCCCAAACACGGAAGCAGACTCCGATGGCGGACGACTAATGCGGGTTTCTTCAACAGTATGATCCAAATGAGATGGATCGACGTCGGCGACCCCGTTCAGGGACCAGCCGACGAGTTTGCTGTAGGACTCCGCAGCGACCTAGTTGCCACCTCCGGCTACGACGATCTGGCTGTCTACCTAAACTACGCGTGGGGAGACGAGACACTTGAGCAGATCTACGGCAAGGAGAAGCTGCCGAGGCTGGCTAAGCTTAAGGCTCAGTATGATCCCGACAACGTCTTCCGCTTCTACCATGCTCTTCCTACGTCCTACCCGTAAGAAGGGGGATATAACACCACGACAGGGTATTAAACGGTCTTCATTCTCTGCTTGCGCTTGTACTCACCCTACTTCTTATTTTACTCTTCCACAGTTTAGAATTGTATCGCCCCGAAGGTACTGGACTGCCAGAGATATAGAGTGGAGGTGAAAGGGTTCGGAGGGTTGTAGCACATGTAATTTTGCCATAGATAAGCCCTGAAATTGTAACATATTGCGCCGATTCGCTATGCCCATTATATTTCACGAGCTTGTACATTGAAAGGCAAGTTGTAATACTAGTGGTTTCGCTGATTTTTATTTAGACCATGCAATCTCCTCAAGCCTTACTGTCTGGTTATTTGTCTTACGAGAAGAACTCGTTCCGCGTAAAAAGGCTACATATCAGAAACGCCGGTCTATGGTATGGGGGATTTCATTTCAACCCAATTTGATCCATTTACTAGATACATACCGAGAATCAACTTCTCGTTGGCTATTATATTATGATTTAAACGCCTTTTCTCCATCGGCAAACACAGCTATCCAAAATATTCGGGTGCTCTGTTCGTATATGGAACTGATATAGTTCTAGATAGATTTATTTAGATACCTTCATCACCTCTTCAGGTGTCCCTGTCTTACTAAATTCCATGTAATAAACAATGGATATTACAAGTGGTCCTGCGAAGAGCAATTTTGAAATAATCATAGCGAGATCACCATGTGCTTCGAACACCGCGGCCATATCATGGGCCTTTGCAACTTCGCGTTCCGAGCACGGGTTTAGAGGATCCATGCGGCTTTGAGGCTGAGGCAGAGGAAGCCGAATCTAAGGTCTACGGGGTTAAAGGACATAAATACACAAATACGAAAATGAAAAAGTAAAACCCCAGCTTCGGTCATACAGGGCTGATTACCTGCATGTCTCATCCAGCCCTTGGATTGTCAGCCATCCTGCAGAATGGTCCAGACCCGAGCGCTTGACACAAGTGCCTGTCGATGAGAAGGATCATCAGCTTTCAATTACGCTACCTGACACTTATACGTGCTGAAAGGGGCTGCGTAGGATATCAGCTGAGTCAACCCATGGGCCGCCGAAAGCAACAAGTCACTTTGATAAGACGGGACGCCCCGAACTCGACATGCTGTTCCTTCAACCTTGACCTGTTCGCCTTACTACGCGCCTGGTACATAAAGCTTGCTCTAGTTTAGTGTGCATACCTGCTGCCTCACACGCCCTCGCACGACGACATACTTAACGTCACAACCCCAAACCAACCAGACTCACTCTCTCTCGATCAAGTATCATGCATTTAGGCGATGTTCTTAGCATCCTTCCCATCATGAGCGCAGCCTACGTAAATGCTCAGCGCAGCGGCTTTCAAGTCATCGTGGAGAAGGGAACCCCAACCTCCGACGTCGAGGGTGCCGAGCTGGAGGCAGCAAAGAGGGTTCTAGTCTTCCTGAAAGGCAAGATCGGTGGCGATCAAATCCAAGCTCTCCTCGCGGATGAAATTGCGAGTGCCAACACGTATTGGCACCAGCTACTCTCCAACTCGAAGGGCCAATGGACCGCAGTCGAAGCGCAAGCGAAGGCCATCGCCGACCCCGCCATCCTGAATTCCCAGTCGTTCCAGCAGTGGATGGAGACCGCGGGAGACGGCTATCCCAACGACCTTATCGCGGGCCACCCCGAGATCTATCTCGAAGAGGAGCCGTCAAACGTGATCCAGAGCTGGGGCGGCGGTCCGATCACGCAGTTTTCGCACGACCCGGTCCCCAGACAGTCCTTCATGCCGGATCTCCCCGACTGGAATGTCACTGCGACTGTGTCGCAGACCCTGCGCGACAACACGAGTTTTAGCTACGCCGTCAGCGCCATCAGAGACGAGGCCGATGGTTTTGGCATCTACTTCGCCGTCTATCTGCCCGGCAATGCGCCGGAGGGCCGCATCGCCGGGCTGAGGAGTTACTTGACAGTCGAATGTACCAACTGGTTGAGATACGCATACCGCCATGCAACTCTTCAGACTTGAGAGCTGGCCCTGACAAGTCTAGTAGGGACATCCTACTTCAGGGGGGTCTGGATGATGTAGTACGGAGCGATCGGTATGGGACGGGTCCATTAGTAGTCTAACAGCATTGACAGATAGCACGCACGCATGTGTGCCAAAAAGAACGCAGCAGCACTCTCCAAGTTATTCTTTCGCGCGTGGCTTAAACTATGGTGAAATCAACGATTGTTTAGGTTTTCAGACTGCGTAGTGAAGCTGACGGAGACTGACCAGAGTCCGTAACTTACGGCACTCTCTTTAAGTGTATGAGGTGGCACAGAACATACCATGCGACGCTGTACACCGTAATATAACATGCATCCCATGAAAAATATTGTGGTCCAGCTTCGGATAACGCCCGAAGACGAGTGACGTTGCGCGTCTCGGTAGGCTGACATGTATGTCAGATTGGGGTAGACCTCCAACCCCCCCATTGATTTTCTCACCTGGCAGGGCCATCTATAGTATAAAGTTACGGGATCTGTCATGAACCAGTGATGTTAGACTTATGATTTCGCTCTATAGCCTATGTAGCAACTCCTCCGCATTTCAAGTTTTCGCAATCAGGAATCAATTTATCCAATCATGCGGGCTGTCCGTTATTACGGTCCCGGAGATATCCGCTTGGAACACGACGTTCCGGAGCCTGTATGTGACGCCCATCAAGTGAAGATCCGGCCAGCGTTTTGTGGGATTTGCGGCTCCGATTTGCACGTGTACCAGTCACCCGACGCTCTTCCTTTCAAAGACGTAGCCCATCCCATAACCGGCGAGACGTGGCCCGTCACGCTCGGGCATGAGTTTTCTGGCGACGTCGTCGAGATCGGAGCACGAGCACAGGCACCAGAAGGCCTCCAGGTTGGGGATAGAGTTGCCGTCCAACCTACGATTTGCTGCGACCAATGCATTCCGTGCAAAGAGGGGTTGACCAACTGTTGCGATTCCTTCGGATTCGTGGGATTCATGGGCTGGGGCGGCGGGTTATCAGACTATGTGTGCGTAGATGCGAGATTCGTCTTCAAGTTGCCCGAGACCATCCCCGCAGATATCGGAGGTAAGAAGCCCGGATCATACAAGAAAACGTGCTGACAGAAGCCGACATAGCTTTGGTCGAACCACTTGCAGTGGCGTGGCATGCCATTGAACAGTCAGGTGTCAAACCCAGAGATAACATTCTAGTCATGGGCGCTGGCCCAATTGGCTTGGCCGTTCTTCAATGTCTTAAAGCCCGCAAACCAGCTCAGCTGATCGTGGCTGAAGTCGTCCCGAGTCGAAGAAGATTGGCCCATGAATTTGGAGCCACGGTGGTCATCAATCCAAAAGAGGTAGATGTGATTTCCGAATGCAAGCGGTTATGTAATGGGCAAGGGCCCGAGATTGCCTTTGATTGTGCCGGAGCGGGTGCTACTATTAAGTCTGCGTGTTTATCAATCCGAAGCAGGGGGACGGTAGTAAACGTTGCCAAGTGGGATAAGGAGATACCCTTTGACATGAACGACCTCCTATTTGGAGAGAAGAGGCTGTTGTCAGGTAAGCCTACTGCTCGAAACGTTTCGGAACGCATCTGAACTACGCTGACTTATTCTAAGCTCTGAGTTATACAAAGACAGACTTCGAGCGTGTTATTATTGCGCTAGATCGTGGATCCATGGACGTGGAGAGTATGATCACACGTAAAATCACAATAGATAAAGTGGTTGAGGATGGCATTTTGGCGCTATTACAAGAGAAAAACAAAGATATTAAAATACTCGTGAGTATCAGAAAGTGATAGCATGGCAGAAGTACTAATAAATTGAGTTTACGAAATATCTGATTGTGAAAATGATATTGATATTTATCAGACACGAGTGTGTATTTAATTAGGACTAGGAATTCTTGTATCTTGGACGGCTTAGTGTTCCTATCGTGTGTGTTCCGCTTATAAGTTGTGTTTTTTCTATTGAGATTGGACTGGTGCCAATTAGGGGTAGTCCAGGTGGCGAACCACCTCACTAAGCTTACCTACCTATTTAGGCTACATGACATTTCCTCTCCTATTTAACACCCCCCCAGACTGGCCTTCCTTTGATAGAGAAGTCTTTAGGCCACCGAATCAATTCCCGGTCTCGAGTAATGACTCGTTAGCCATCATATCGCTCTCTCCGCTGGGCAGTGAGCTTTCAATCCTATTGAAGTCTGAGTGAATTTCTTGAAGTCGTCCATCCATTCTCCTTACACTACAACTAGACTGCCGCTACCAAAACAAAGGAAGATAAATAGGATTATGTAAAAGAAGCACTTACCTAAGGTTTAAGTACCTGCACATAGGAAATGATAATGGAAGAGCTTTAGGGAATCGATATATAGAAAAGGAAAAAATATCAACTTATAGCTAGATGTACCTATGCACCCACTCATGACAGAGACAGCCAAGAGAGCGAGAGTTTCAATATACACGCGAAGAGGAGAGAAACTGCACATTAGAGAAATTGTGAGAGCACTGATTTCATGAAGTCCAAAATAAGTTAAAAGCTTAGGCGCCTAACTAGGTAGCTTAGTTCTTTTGAAGCACCAACTAGGGAGTCGGGATGAATCAATTTCGCGAAACCGACTTCGTGTCCAATACTGGGCCGGGGTTGAGGGAACCCCTGAGTTTGTCGCGATGTCAGCATGTAAAGTTCATCCTTCTACTGGCAAGAGAGCTCATGAGAAGTGAAGATACCTATATATCTCCAGCAGGATTGAGAAACGTATTAATTTACACGAAACCCTCCTAACACTGGGAATTACAGTTGTACCTATTGGTACACTCTCACGAAACTTGGAGCACCATTTTACATATGCCACCTTCGGAATCAGATCACCGCATGGGCCAATTGAGTCACGGTTAATGTGAAACCGGTTGATTGAAGACGCATCTCACTTTGTCGAATCAGTCACGAGTGATTGACTGATTTACCCGGCGATTTGGATTTGAGGGCGAGCATGACGATTTGAGGAGGGTACCTAATGTATGGTGTGGCTGGCATTCGGTAGTTGTAAAGTACCTACATGAGGTAGTAATCATAGCTGCCGGCAGGTTGGCTGCATGGAACACGAATAATTATTTCTCAGGTAAGGGTAAGAATCTCGTCGCTCTTCGTTTTTAACATAACTACCTACCTGTATTCGGCGTGAAGTTTTCTACTCCTGGGTCGATCGCAAGTCATGGGAATCACCTAGTCGGACTGTCGGAGCGAATTGGAAACACCGAACACCTAAATATACTGCCGGGGACATCAACCGAGATGATGATCAAAGACTTTTAGTAGGATATTTTACGCTAACATTAGGTGGGGACATAGCCTAGGAACGAGTTAGTAACTGACCCTTACCATTACACACCGGCTTAACTTGAACTTCTCTTCTTGTTCTTTCTCATGTAGTATAGGTAAGCATTGTTTTAATATAAGTCATCGATATCTCGAAATCGTGGAAAATTACTCCGTAATTCATGTGGGAGAGTTCTACATATGTACCCAGAGTAGATGGAGACGCCAAGACGAGCTGACGAAGATTTTAAGGGTGCATTGTCTCCACTGGAGAGATCAAAGCGCGAACCGTCCCCAGATAAGAACCGCTAATCCTTCATCCATGGCTCCAAAATCGAACATGAACCAGACCAGGGCGGGAGATTATCAAACGAAATATCGTCATGCAAGCGATCAGGCCAAAGCTTCAACTGATGATGTGTAGAATCCCTAACCTAGGCTGCTTGGAAGATACTAAGGAAAAGGTTCCTACGATAGCCCAGAAGCCCCTTTACTACTATAGCCTCCGTGCTTCCCCGTTCTAGAATCCCTTCCATTGCCCCATGTTTTCAAGGATTACCCCTCGATTATGAAGCAGATTATGAGCATGGAACATTGTTTGTTTCGCGACATATGCAGGTAGGTTACCCTCCCGCATTTGATGTACATACCTAATTTTTAGAAGTACGTACGCAGGTACGTGAAGTCGCGCGCGCAAAGCGTTTACCGTGCTGCCTGTGCCTGTATATGTACCTACATAGTTCTTACATTAAGTTAAGGTACCTACCTATAATGTACATAGGGGGTATGCTATACACATACATAGTAGGTGGCGTGTTCTGCGTGCTGAAGAAGTCGTTGATGGGATGATCGCTGTAATTGCATAACGCTAGATCTCAATTAGAACCTAGGTAATAGTAGCTAAGCAAATGACCTACCCAAGTTGGAACCAGCTCCAAGGTTCGAAACTACCTACTTATGCAGCTATGCCTCGACACGCATAGCTTCTATCATAGCGTTCAGTGATCGGTCGGTGTAGCCCTGTAAAGGGCAAAGCTCGCTCTGCCATCGTGCCAGGACTACAGGGCTCCCAGGTTAGCTGCCCGCCAAGTCTTTCTGTTTAACCGTTTGTCGTGATGGCGCCCCTCACGGCACCCAGCACACCGGTTCCGGTCGCAAGGATGATACCTGGATTCGAAATTCTGGCTGTACTATGTAGCTTCTGTTACGCCCGTTCTTCTATTCCCCTTCCAATCGCTGCCCTGGTGACACGAATCACTAGCTTCGGGGACCAACCTAGGGCTAGACTGGGGACTGGGTTAGTGAGAGAATGGGGATGCGCGAGGTCTAACTTATATGGTAGATCTCCACAGCGAAAACTCGGCCGGTGCATAGAATGACTTTTAGCTGTTTTCCCCTTCGATTCGCCTCAATCTCTAGTGGGTTGAGTCTCGAAAAATGCATTGTAAAAGGTCTTAAAGGTCAAAATTTCCTGTTATGGAAACTCATTCGACTGAATATTTCGACCTTTTAGCTGGGCTCCCAAGCGGCCCAAGGGAATCAGGGCCACGACGATGAGTTACTTAGGATATGACGAGGCGACGCTCGCCAGTCTCCCCCACGACAATCGTGGTGGCGAAACGATTGCAGCGGTGTCATTATGTATGGCCTTCGCAACGATAGCCGTGGGCCTCCGATTATACACGAGGCGTTTCGTTTTGCGACAATTCTGGTTGGATGATTATCTGGCGATAGCTGGACTGGTAAGCATCCCCCGATATCTGCGTACAGCACGAAATCAGCGCCTGGAGACAAAGCAGGCCTAACCGTCGCTATTAGATTGCAACGATTGCGAACGGCGTAGTCCAATGCGTACATACAAATTACGGTCTCGGCTCTCATGTATGGGACATAAGAAGCGAGGAAGAAGCCATGGAGTTTTGGAAAGTGAGAACGTTATCTCCCCGACGTACCTTTCGTGGCATACTAATTTATCCGGCATAGATGTTTTACATCCTGACGCTAACCTACAACACCACATTGCTTTTTATAAAATTCACGTTATTCTTCCAGTATTACCGATTGATACAGGATGTTCCGCATTATCGCATATTTTATCTTGTTGTCATGGCCGTGGTTGCTGGTTGGGTCATCTCTCAACAGTTCATCCTTATATTTTCTTGTACTCCCATCTCGTCGTACTGGAACTTCAACACGCCAGGAAAATGCTTGGATGGCAGGCTCATTGGATGGATGAACGCAATTGGCAACGTTGCAACCGATCTAATTATTCTCGTCCTCCCGATTCCTGTCGTGTGGCGACTCAATTTGAACCGTGGTAGAAAGTGGGCGGTGATAGGAGTTTTTGCTCTAGGGTTCTTGTAAGTATTCTCTTTTCTCTCCTTGTTGCCCGCACTTGTATGTCTAACCATCAACAGCACCGTCATTGTATCGATATGCCGCATGATCTTCTTTGCGAGACTAACAAGCGATTTCTCGTACGACCTCGTGTCAGTTGCGGCATGGGGAGAGGCCGAGTCGGCATCAGGCCTTATTTGTTCATCCCTTATCGCCTTAGGCCCGATGCTTCGTCGATTTTCTCGCCATTTCCGAACTGTGCAGAAGACAACCATCGCCCCTAATAAATACACATATGGCGGCAGCAACCCCTTTTCGCGCCACACTGAGAGAGACAAGAGTTTATTAAGAACGGGTGGTTCCCGGAAGCCGTTTGATGATGGCAGCGAGACGGAGCTCAATCAAATAGACCTAGGGCGGCCACGAAAGGTTGAGATACAAGAGGATGGACGATCAATACACAGCACGAAATCCTCGGGGATGGGACAAAGTGCGGACGAGTTTTCAGAAGGGATGCCAGATCTTAAATTAGGTCTCGAGACGGGAATTCGGACGATTATTAGTTCGGGGCATCGGGATAGCCTGCACTCGCAATCACCCGTGGCGCCAAACGGCATTGTAGTGAAGCAGGTATGGTCTGTTCGCAACAAGGAGCCTGGCGAGTTATAATCTCCTAGAGTTGTCGATACCCATAGAATATAGAGTATAAAATAAGGCAGTCAAAAGGTCGCGTACTGTCCCAATTGATAGGAATGCATAGGTACATCATGCTCTTGGAACCCCTGCAAAAGGGGGTTCGAAACAAGATTAAATAGCATTGAACCTAGGTGCTTTCGAGGAACTAATTGGCATAGCTCAGAGCAAGAGTTATACCACTTGACTACCAGAGATAGGGTAGCTGGATCCGCCTTCAGGGTAACAGGGCATCACGACCATGACTGTCACTCCACGTCGTGCCACGTCCATATTAGCCTACCTCACCAGATGAGATCGCCCAGACGCTCATAATGCTAAAGCTCTTGTCAAGATGAAAGCATGAGAGCACTACGGGAAGCTCTATCTCAGAAGTAGTGGCTGCGAGCAGGTCTCAAGTGCACTTACACGAGCGTCCTGTGTCCTATCTGCTAAGACCCTAACAGCGCTGCTAGATCGTTGGTCTCTGACGTCTCTGCCACTGGACTCCGGGTAGTGCTCTCTGACAGGTTGAGAGGGTTTAATGTTTCAAATCTATGAACCGTTAACCCTGGAACGGAATGCCAAACATGACAGCATCTATGATTTAAACTTACAGAACAAGCATTGAGTCATTATGACAACTCGGTACAGGGACTTCTTGAGGAGATGTCGTAGTCTAGCTTGCCGTTCAAACCTCAACTGGGTATATCAAATTAATAACTCGTGTTTCCTATGTTAGGAGTGGCTCTCGCTACCGTATATGTCGATATTTATTCAAGACGCCTGATGCGCAAACCCCAATAAACACGACCAAGCCAGCCAGAACCCAGAAAGACGTCACAAAGAGTTTACTCCTTGTTGTGCTCCCAATTGCTAATGCCAACAGGACTCCTAGCACAGCACAGCCAAACACAGATAACAGGAAAACACCACCTGGTGAAACATAAAGTCCGAACATTGCTGCTAATGTTATCGGTGCAGTTGCTACGATCAAAAACATCCACCACCACCTGTTTCTGTGTGTCTGTTCCAAGATATGGTTCCTGAGGGACTCGATGGATTTGGACTCGTTTTGCGTAAGATAGGCGTCAAATCTGATACTGCCGCCTCGTAGATGTTTCTGAATTTCATGCTTGACCTGTCGGTCTTTGAGTGCGTGGGCATCAATATCCGCATCCGGGAGCTCCTTGTCTATAGCCTGAGCTAATAGAATCACTGCTTTCCATCCTTGGGGCACCTCAGGATGGTCGCGAAGAGGGAGTTTCAAGTGTGCTGCAAGCCACATGATGGAAATTCCGATAGTCCAGATAAACATTAGTATGAGCACGATGAATAGTTGAGTGAAAGAGAACCCCCATTGATATTCCTAAGGGGGGTGCCACGTTAGCGTGTTCCTATGAATCAAGATAAGGTGCCGTACGTTCAACACCGGTTGGCAAGCGCCGTTCTCCTCTACGTAACTGAGAGGATATGTCTTATTTGATGAGAGGTATGTTATTCGTGAAATATCATTGAAGGGTTTTTGTTTAGTCTGAGGATCAATCCAGTTGTTTCCGAAAAGTTCACCCGGTGGAATATAGTATGCCGATATATTAAGTGTTGGGGTCGGAATTGTGGTATTCTCCCATGTTGATGCTGTATTGTTATTGCCATAGAATCCAAAGGAGGATGTGTCTAGGTAGATAGAATTGGTTAGACTTGGCGTGCTCTAATAGTCAAGACACCTTACATTTAGATACAGCGTCAAGCTGTCTACATCTCTCCACTCCCGAGCAGCCGTAATATTCCATTTCATCGTCGCCTTTCCAAACGACCGGATCCATATTGTACCGATAGAAAACTCTCGTGATGTAGGCGTCGTTAGTTAGATTGACTCTGGAACCATCATGGATAATGTATGCTACGACTTGAAAATCCGAAAACGGAACCAGATTCCCGTTCTCATTCTGGACGAAGGCCTTATTTACAGGCGTGTAACCGGTCATTGCGCTGGCAAGCGTCGGAAATACAAGTGCAAAAATAATCGTGGCAATCATAAACACCATTGCAACTATTGAGTTCAGGCGCCGATAAGAGACAAAGTCCCTTGTGAGGCGTATGACTGAAAAGAGGGTAGGCTCCTTATGCAAGAAGATGACCCAGAACGTCTGATATGTGATCGGAGAGACGTCCATCGAAGTTGTAACATAGTCCGAGAAGACATTCCACGAAAAAAAGGCGAGTGCCGCCTGTCCTGCGCGGCCGACAATCTGATGAAAACCATTACCCAAAATTCATATGATATAACTCAGAAGTCATTAACTTACCATATCCCAGCAAATGTCAATGACTTTAGCAGAAGTGAATGACAGAGACCCAAACGCCAAAGTGATTTGGAAGAACCCAGAGGAGCCCCAAGCATTGTAAGTGTTTGCATATGGGCTGAAGTTACCGTCGGGTTTGCAGGCTGACGTGTCCGATTGCTGAAGTGAAGTGCCGTATGACGAGATAGCAAGCATGGAAATTGAGAATGCCAGAAAAGCAACCCAGCACGTAGAGAGAAAATAGAATATGGGTCGCCACGATCGTTTAGAACGCAAGTCTTCAAGTACCTCTCGCGTAGCTCCCTTCCATTGCTCTGAGATCCACTGGCCGGCGCCAAACAGATTGGTCTGGTTCCGCGGGTCGGGAGCAGGCTCTAGAATCAGCGGATCAAGCGACGGATAAGATAATAGCGTTAACGGCATAGAATCAACACGTCCCATGTTGATGATACCAGAAGGGCATACACTCTTTCGCCATATCAAATTGTGTATATTTGCTAGGCCGCGGTGCGTAAATCGCAAGTTGATAAATTAGAACACATGCGAGTCGGGGGTAGAAAACTTCCAGGTCATGTCAGCATAATATCTTACGCTAAATCATCCACGTCACGCTGAAACAGTGGCTTCACACAACTCGAGATAATAAATAGAACGCGACGATCGGATGGCTTCAATTAATCAGGTATCGGTGCTGAGAGTGGAATTTTCTTGGGGAACATTGACCCAGAGATTGTCATCTTTGTACACCTATTGGCCAATGCAACCTTAAGGGATCTGGTACAGCCACCGCTATATGCAGTCATCTTCTAGCATCGTGACACTGTAACCCTCGGCCGTGCCGCAGCTGCGCAGGTACGTCCCCGAGCTTTCGTCGCCCTAAGCAATCCACACCTACCTGACAATCGTGACGTAAACCGAGAATCGATGCATAAAGCTCCAGTAAAACGTTCATATAAAAATCTTACTTGGAAATCTAACCGCGGGTCCGTATCGCTAAGACCATTCATCCATTATTTTTCTAACCATAAGCGCCGTAGGCCACATCAAAGGGGACCCCGGTCAGTCGTAAATTCATTATCGCCATTGCAGCCAGCATCCTCTCCCAACGCGTTATATAAAATGTTCTTTACCTACCTCTTGCCTAGATCGATCTTGCAGCCATGCGCTGGCTTGAGGGATATCGTGACTGTCTGACTCTCCTGGCCGGTTACCTGTACCGGCTCCCCGGCTGGGAGCCTGATGGACGGAAAGTGCTGCAAGATGCGCACGATCGCATACGCACCTTCGGTCAGTGAGAAATCCACTAGAACAGATGATATTAGCAGATATTTCCCGACTAAGAGCGGTCATTAGCATACTCCCTAGACAAGTTCGAGGTCCGCCGCCAAACGGTAGAAACGTCCATCCGCGATGTATCGCGTCGCGGGAGCAAAGGGGCTCCTCATTCCATCTCTCGGGGCGGAACATTTCCGCGTCCATTCCGTATATATCGGGTCGTCTCTGGATACAGTAGGCGCTGTAGAGCACGCTCATCCCTTTCGGGACCAGGATTGGCGATGTCCCGTCCTCACCGCCGCTCGTGGGCAGCATTGTATCCCTGAGCGCTGTACGAGAGATGAGAGGCACCGGAGGATGCAGCCGCAGAACTGTTGTGCTAAGTTAGGATGACCTCGCACGCTTATTCGTTGCTAAGAGCTATACGCATACCTTCTTTCATGACATTTTGCAGGTATGTCAGTCGATTTAGATCTGATCGTGTCAAGGGAGCGACAGATTCATCCACTTGCGAAATTTCCGATCGAAGCTTACCCATGATCGCAGGGTATCTCACAAGGTGAAAGCTATTGATATATAAGCATCACAGCCACGTATCTCAAAACAGGTAGATAAAAGGGTTCTTACAAGGTCCATGATAAAAACGTAGCAGTAGAGTCCCTTCCCGCTGTGAGAATGTTAATCGCCTGACCCCTTAGGATATCTTGCTCTGGGAAGTTCTGCGCGATAGTTTTCAGGAAAGGAGGTTTGCTATTCCCATTTGCATCGTAGGCTCTACCCGCGAGCGTTCTGTTGATAACGCCGTCTGCAAAACGGTGGATGGTATTGCAAGCCTTTCGCAACCTCTTCCCATCAACAAGCCAGTACAATTTCTGGAATCTAAGTCTCTTGGAAGAAATGCTCTGGGCTAAATCGAATGCATCCTCGAAGTCGTGACTTGATACGCTGGAAGTTGGTCGCTGGCTCAGTACAGATTCGCCGAACAGGAACTCCGTAGTTACATCGAGAGTCAAGCGGAAGAACAGAGGCTCCAAGTCGACCACATTTAAGGCGCCGCCGAGAGCTGCATCGCTATCAATCGCTGTTAGTAGGTTTTCTACATGCGGTCTGTAGATATCGAGGTTCTCATAATGCCGGTGATAGAAATGCGGCCGTAGAATTTCTCGCGAGTGTTTCCACACATCGCCCTCCTGGAGAAAGATGCCATCGCCAAGAAGCGGAAAGAAGATGGTACGTCGGAAACCCAACCCCCAATCTAAAACCAGTTAATACGACCATGCACGCTTAACTGCAACTCGTCCGCCTTTCAATAGCGCCCACCTTTCGCGTTAGATGACAAGATCGTCTCCACATTGGCGGGCTCGATGGTGAGAATGGACGTGTTCGGTCCAATAACTTGTTGAAAGGTATTCCCGAATTTGCGGAAGTTTTCTAGAAAGAACTCCATCAAGCGGAACTCGTCGGATGCTTTCAAGGTCAGCATCAGCAAGTCGAGACCTAGGGGCCATCTTCCGGCCCGTGGGAGGGAGTTGTAGCTGCACGCATCTCCCTTCGCAAGAGGTAGCGTCGCCTACGAAATGTTAGAAATTTAATCATACAGTTTCTGTGGACAACTCACCCTTCGATTGAAATATGCGTAATTCGATCGGTAAATGTAGAAACCCAGCGCTGCCAAAATCGGACTCAGCCAGATATACATCATAGAAGTTAAGTACCAGCAAACAAGCCGGCTTGTTGGGAAAAGACCTTGACTAAGCGTAATCGACTACGATGATTAGAGTGATACCATGTTTTATTACAAAACAGAGGATTCAGAGATCCGAATATTTGGTCCAACATTTGGCAAGACGGGAACGAGAGGAAGTGCGGACCATGCCGCAAAGATAAATACGCAATGGCTTGCATGATGTATGTTGGCTGCTAATGTGTATGTTCGATCACTTGCCCTTTAAAGATACCCTACTGCAGCATGTTAGTGCTATATATCTTCTTCATACAGGTGGCCAATAAGCGGACACATTTTCTGTATGCAGTGAGACAGAGACAAAAGGAGCTATGCAAAGGCGCCGATCCGGACACCCCCCCTCCCTTTCCGAGTTGCTGGACTCGGCCTCGGTTTAGCGGCCCCCATTTAGTCGGCATGTTCTTCTGTTCGCAGGCACCGTGTAACGTGTTCCTCAGGGCATCTTGGTTCGCAATGTTCCATGATCGTCGCATCGCGAATGATCCCTGGCTCAATATGCCACGGCGATAATATGACAGCGCTGAGTAATTGTTACCCATTTAACGCGCTTACTACGTCTCCTTATATGTACAGTGGAAGATGAGCGCTGGTGCCTTTTGTGAGACGCCGTTGCCAGAATGATCTCGATTTTGATGTCAAGCTCGATTATCATCCGAACAGCAAGGCTGCATATTTAGAGTGCGGCTAAGATGATTTTCTCGATCCCAGATAGGTAAGAAGCTTGGTAATCCAGACCGTAAGCACTCGGCAACCTCCACGGATCTATCAGGGTGCTACCTATCGGCAATGAGGCTATCCGGCAGCTATTCCCATGCAGTTGATAACCACTAGTTTCGTCTAGGATGAAAATAGATAGGTAGCTTCCCCTATCAAGACCTGTCATCGACACGCAAGCGCCGCAGGTGGTCTGTTGCAACCATGCACGCTGGGCACCGAATTGCTTATCTCGACGACAAATTGCCAAAATTAATGCGTCACTTGCGACACGCGACGACATCCTGCCTGGTGTGCGCCCAAAATTTTAGTTCAAGATAATGGGCATAGAAAGTACCACCTAACCTAATAAATGAGTAGGAATGCATGTTCGTTATTAGAGTACCGGGTTTCATAGTGAGGAGCAGCATTTCCAGCGCGTCCATTTCTGATCCTACCCACTTCTTCTCTTAGGGCGGAGCAACCCCATCCCCTTGCGAATTCTCGCCACTACTTTTGGTCATCTCCCACCCGCGATTCCTATAATTTTTCGGCCAAATTCCACAGCGCCCGGGCGCCAGAATGCCATTCGGATCTAGTGCGTCCTTCAGCTTCTCGTGGAACTTCATCAACGCGCCATCATTCCAGTTGTATGTCCCGGCGACCTGGTCCATCAACACTAGATGCGTTCGGTATTCTCCGTACCCGCAAGCCGCCGCGTCGTCAACCAAATGACGCAGGCAGTCTAGCGCGGCTTTCCGGCGTTTAGGGTCCGCGCGGTCATACACGAGCTCGACGATGAGGTGCATCTCGCGCAGCCCAACGCAGAACGCCGGGAACAGGTCGATCCCAAACTCGTCGTGCCTCTTCTTGGCTAGCTCGTAGAGTTTCATCGCATCGGCGCCGCGGATCGGACTGACGGGTGAGAATGCGATGTGGGCGCCGTTGGGCATCCAGTTGACCCAGCGCAACTCCTGGAGTTCGGGAACTCCCGCAGCGATGCGATCGCGCGCCCAAAAGTACTCGTCCGGCGGCAGCGTCGACGGATCAATACGGCGGGCTCCGGGAACCTTCTTGAACTCGGCATCGATGATATCGAGCTTGTACTGACGGATGTGCTTCGGCCCATACGACATGCCATAGTAAGCCCACGTGTGGTCACCCATAGGAAGAGTAGCGGCAAATTTATGCACTACGTCGCCCGGGATTGTGCCGTCATTCTTGTAGATGTCACTGCGCGGTTTGCCGCGCACCGCGATAGATTGCGTGACATGACGCAGTTGCGCAACATTCTCGAGGATATTGCCGATTCGGAGTGGGCGGATGATTTCGATCTAGTGACACATCTCTTAGCGTTTTGACTTCGAAAATATCTTGGCTGGCTGTAATTACCAGTTGATCAAGGTCTTCTTCCTTTTGAAAGGTGTAACTCTATTAGGTGTAAAGTCAGCATCTCTAGGACTCATACCGATAAACGTGGTTCAAGTCTTACGAAGCTCTCATATCCACCTGGGTTTGGCATCAATGTCATGCCCATCTTCGTCACGATGCCAAAATTTGATTGTGAGAAGATTCCACTACGGCCCGATCTTGTCAGCTAAAGTGGTTACGGACACGTTTGAGGAATGAGGTTGACGAACTCGGAGTATGGGCCAAATCCGTAAGGAAACGTCTGCCAAGTATTATTGCCCGGAAGAGCACCCATACCCGTTCTGATGACTTCTCCGGTTGGAAGCACGACTTCTAAACCCGCATGACAAGCCCAATGGTCGCCATAGGGTGTGTAACCAACACCTCTGTCTACAGTGTTCCCTATGACAGAGCCGCCGCCGACATCCGGAACGTCGATCCAGAGGTGATCGTACCCTTTCGCTTTGATAGCTTCGTAGAGAGCGAAAAACGAGACCCCTGGCTCAACGAGACATGTGTAGTCGTCTGGGTTGATATCAAGTACCTTGCTCATGCGTCTGCCGAGGTCGATGAGAACGGATCCGCGCACTCTAGGCGCCGCACCGCCGTAACCCACTGACACCATTAGAACCCAATGTCGATCGTTGTATATTCGGTATACGTACGATTTCGTCCCATTGAAATAGGGAAAATTGGTATGTGGTACTTGTTTGCCCATATCACAATTTGCTGAACCTCCTCGGTGCTGCTAGGATAAACCATTGCCGAGGGAACCAGCTCTTCTTCGTCGAGGACTGTCATCAAATCGTGGGTATTCGGATCTTACTATCTTAGCAAATATGAATGTCCATATTGGTTCAGATTCAGCTTACGTTCCATATACCTGATTCATGAGAATGGTGTGAGAACAGGTAGGCTCACTAGGTTATATAGGTAGGTAGTCGAATAGGATACAGAGTAGGTACTTACCACCCATCCCTCAGGGGCTTGTCATTGCGTTCGACATTTTGTGTGCCTAGCTGTTTGCCGAGCTCAGTGAGCGCGTCGAAGAAGACTTGTTCCTCAACGCCCTGGGGAATAACAGGTAGCCGATTCCTCTTCGAGTTAGGTTTGCTCCTTGTTTCAAAAACACCAACTTTCGCCTCTCTGGCTTTTTCAAGCAAGAAATCAGGGATTCCCGAGTGCTTCTCCGAAAGGAGCGGAACGTCTGACTGAGCTTCTTCTAAGAACGACATGGCGCAAACTTCCACCCGACAGAAACAAAGTAGTATGATATCGAACAGTTCTAGAACCAAATGCGATACCCTATTCATATACTTTACCATTCACACGTCGTCTAACCAAGGGTATCGTATGGAGTCTGTTGCTACCCCGCAGGTAGCTAACCTCGCCAACCCATCTGCCGAATATGGATTCTGCATTATGCCGATCGACCGGCGCAACAGGAGTATTGCTACTCCGCGAAGCTGCGCGGTTCAGGAACGGCAGACATTCCAGATCAAGTAGGAGATGTTGTTGTTAAGAGGGCCCTTTCTCCAATATATGGTCAATCTGCATGCACATGTCAAGTGCGCGTAGCAACCCCAGACTACTCCGCGTCATCTACCCGTTAGTTGATACTCATAAGCGACATGAATAGTTGCCAAGCGCTAGATCTCCAAGATGTTCTGAGTATCGGGTTATAATAGCTTCATGTTCGAACTTCCGATACATTCCCGGATTTATGCGCAAGACATTGTTACTGAATCCACTCAAACCGCCAAACCAAGAACGATTTCCTTTGAATTATTGGTCGCGTCAGGCACTCTGAAGTAGACGAGAGCATGTCTTCTACGAGAAAAGGGGCGTATTACTGCTGTTGATGTGGAAGACATCTAGTCTACTAGGTGCGTAAAGTGCAGTTGCATTTGCAGAGTTGTCGTTTGTCGTTTGTAGAACGATTTTCTGAAAACACACTCAAGTTTTACTAGCTTGGTGTCGTACAAGGTACGTCAAATCCCACAGTTCTTCCCCGCTTCTCCCCCAATGCGTTACCCCACCAGCCCACATCGAAACAGCAAGCGCAGACCGTCATTAGCGGGGTAGACTTAAGCTCAGCTCAAAATGGTCTGGACCAATTTTTCTTTCTCTTCCATCCTATCCTACACATCTCCATGTATTAGGTAACCTACCTAAGTCTTCCTACGATACACGTGTACAGTCAGTTAGATAAAAATGCCTAATATCAAGCATCCTTCTCCGGCCGAGGCTTTCGAGCTAGCCACCAAACATGCTGCTCTACTCCGGGGTCTCTTCCTCAGCCCCCGCTTCAAATACGCCCAGCCTCCCACGGCAGATTTCATCAAACCTGACCCCCAACAGACCCCGTTGGCCTTGCTGTTCGTAGCCGACTTCGTGCAGCGAACCTACGTCGAATTCGTAGTCCCGTTCCTACCGCCTGGCTCCACGCGCAAGTGCAAGGACATCGCCAACCCTTGGGCCTGGGACGACCCCAACTATCAATGGGAGTGGGAGTGGGACGCCGAGACGTCTACCATGAAGGACGCGGCCGGAAACGTCAAGGAGTTCCCCAAGCTAGAGGAGAGCGAAGCTGTTTCGAAGATGGGCGATATCCTGACCAGAGGCTTCATGGCTCGGAAGATCGTCCTCGAGAATACCACCGACCCCAAAGCCCGAATGCTAGTAGGGGGCCAATCATTCGATTTCGGCAAGGACATGGAGAAGATGATTAAAGATACATATCCTTTCTAATTGATAGAAGGTTGCATGACGTGGGGATTGAGCGGCACGACCTGACAGCTTGGTTTCAACCGAGATCGAGGCACCTGGAAGTTCTTGGAGCAGCAACGTCTAAAATTAACACAGGTATCTGGGAAATCTGCGTTCGATTGTCATGGATTTTATTGGCGTGTTTTGTTATTGGAAAAGGATAGAAAAAACTTCAGGACCGTCGCTGCCTACACAACTGGCATCTTACGTGTGGACACTTTCAAAAATGACGAGGTAACTCAAAGGGCAAGCAAAATACTTGAACACGGATTTTATTATCCATCTTGAGTTTAGGTCATTAATAGAAGAAAACATTTAACCCCATATAACACATCACGATTACTAGGTTGTTCGACCCCTGAACACTAATTTTCATCCCTTATCCACCTAGGTAGGTACTTTCAACCTCCGCCACTTCCAGCCGAGCCCCCATAATTCCCGGACTGTCCTCCGGTGCCCGTCCCTGCATTATGTTGGCCAGCGGCACCCAACGCGGCCTTATTACGCTCTCCAGCCGACAGGGCACGAGCGGCAGAGTCGTCTGATGATGTAGTACCGCCACTCTTAGCCTAGACATCGTGATCAGAGGAAACAATGACTACAGGTTGTTAATGAAGCTCATACCTGCGAAGCTTGAATTTTTATCGAGTCCGACTTTGACACATCGTGTTTGTCCATTGTGCTTAATTGTTGTTTGATTGGTTGTTAGATATTTCTCGAGGACTTTGCTATCGTGTTTTCTTAGCAATGTAGGACAGATGAAAAAAAGCTTACCACTATCCGGTCGGTGGTTATCTGCATATATATATGTTGCCTCGCGGGGTATGATTTCATGCAAGCGTCACGATTACGCAGAGTTCAGTCAAATTCAGGCATTGAGGAAGATAAAGTAATTCGATCGTCAATGAGCCCAATCACCGTGAAACTAGAGTTGTATTATAAAATCGAAATGAACAGGACCCTAGAGTGTGAGGTCTTGGATTCTAAAGAATGACGATACAATTGATCTCTTACATGTAGCCGTAGAGTTTCGGAGCGGCGGTCCTTGGGTCGGTTCTAAGTTTATGTATCCATATGTAAATATCCTCTTCTACTGGGGTAGGGTAGTAGATAGGGGAGGCGTCACACAATATAGAGACTAGAAGAAAAGGATAGTACCTCCAGGCAGGACGTGTGGCATCACGGAATAACGTATAGAAAGGCAACTCTCACCACCAGCTGCAATTACCTAGATGACGGTAGGCAAGTCTCATTTCCTATTCACCTATTTCTTCTTATCGACCGCGATCAACCATCACCCCCATCAATGCAACCGAGCCGCAACAATATGGTGACGTCATTCAACATTGATCAGCTTCCACCGGAGCTGAGAACTATCATTTGGAGATATGCACTGCTCGACGAAGCTCGCTCTCGCTTCGTATTCCTCGAACAACTTCGCGTCTTTCTCCGCAAATACCTTTGCAGCCCCTTCCTCTCTGTGAATCATGAGAGTCGTTGTCTCGCCCAAGAGTTTTATTCTGTCAAGCTCAACGTGTTCTTTGACCATGACCTGAGTCGTTTGTCAAATGAGCCCCGGGCATTCAGCATAGCCAAGCGTATAGAGACCGATGATAATACTTCTATGGAAGGGTTCGTCTATGTCAGCCCAGAATTCGATACTTTCCTCCTTGGCAACGTCCACTGCCATGTGAATGGCCGAGGCTGGCTACAGCTGGTAGAAGAATTCCCTAAAGAAGCTTGTGCAAATGTTCAGAATCTCGCCAAAGCCGATTTGTCCGATTCCATGAACAGTTACAACGAGATACAAGTCCGTTGGGAGTGGGGGACTAATGTCTTCACGGGATGTCAAACTCATCGCTCACTCTGCTTCGGTTTCAAAAACTACGAAATGGGCCCCATTATCCCCTATCTAATCGAGCTGTTGCGGGAATCCAAGAATTTCGAACTGGCCGATCAGTTTCAAGAGTGGGATTGGGGACATGATCCGGAGATCCACGGGGACAATGAGAAGGCGCTCATGCGAGGCCCAGCCAGGGCATCTCGAGAATGGATCGATATGCTTGCGATTGCGCATGGGAGATGGATCGCCTCTATAGCTTGAAAGGCGTCAAATTAAAGAAACGCTGGTCTCTTGCTTCGGTCTAATGACACGCTCCCTCTCGACGGAGTGCTACTAGATCGCTTTATCGCAAAGGCATCGCTAGGGTCGTAGCTGGCACGAGATCGAGATAAAGCTAAATTCGTGTCGTCGCGAAGATTTTATATACCTAGGTAGAAGGAGGCTTACAGTGATGCATCTGGGTACCTACCTAACTTGCCAGAATTATCGGACTTGGTCCGCCGTCAATTAATGGAACCCATGTTGTACATAAACACCGATATAAGCAAGCTTTTTCATTAAAAGAATTGCTAAATGTACAGATTAGCACCGTGCCTCGTTTTGACACCGTAACTTGTCTTCTCATACTTTTCGTTATATAGGATAAACCGTAAGAGCGATGAATACAGGTCGAAGACCCAGCTCAGCTTCAAAGACGGGATTCGATTCTTTACACTTACCCGATTATTCAATTCAATTCACACACTAGATTAGCTCAAAGCTCATTGGTACCCACCGATCCTACGATGCTACGGTAGCATCATCTAAAGCCTCAGCAGTAGCCTTACTTCAACTAGTGAATCAGTCCACTTCAAGCTCGTCTATCGCCTAGGTGAAAATCGAGAGAGAGCACGAAGGCACGTCTTCATCGGCAAGGTAGCTTGAATCCTTCGCGCTCGGAATAGACCGATGTTCCGCCGCACTTTGATCCACGCAGCATGGAAAACGTGGGCAGCTGAAATTAAGCCGGCCCGCAGCCCAGCGGCACAGCTTCGAATATGATCTCATTATCTTGTACTAGTGCTGGCTACCTATTGTTCGCCCAGCACTAGTATTTGGGACTGCACCTAGCGTAACTGTCAGACTGACAATAATGATGCATATCTATATGCGTACTTGAGGCACGGATACGGCAGAAAACCTGGGCGAGGGTAGGAATTTGGATATCAATAGAATCGAGAAGCTAGGTATATGCAATCATTAAAATAATACAGTAGGTTAGGTGGATGTATGTATGCCACCCCTGTAATTATTCCACAAAAATGCCCTCTAGATCCTTTTTCTTCTTCTCTTCATTCCCGCTAAATGATGACGTTTCTTTCCAAACGTTTACTATTCATATATATGTACCTAGTCTTCTAAGGCTCCGTATAATATTCCAAGACTAGCGGATCGTAAGTTTCGTTGCCGTACGCATTACCCCCGTACTCGAGGTAGCCGTTTATGTACGGTGGGGGGATCTCTCGAAGGATCGTGGCTGCGTCGCCAAAGACCCAGACCGTTTGCATGCCTGTCAATCGCACAACAACGTCAGTGGAACCGCTAGATGGCAGAGAGAAACGGGACAACAATAAGCAATAGGAGCGAGATGCCAAGGTACTAGGCACATCGATGAGTCCGAACTTACCCATGATCATATGCTGCAGGATGTGACAATGCATCATCCAGGCCCCCACGTTGTCCTCTGTGACTCGGATGCGCCACGCTCGCCAACCAGCTGTAGTATGGTCCTGGCCCTTAGACGTATACCGATGCAGCATCGTCGTGTCGCGCTTCATAGGTATGAAGTTCTTGAACTTCTCCTCGTTGGCGGCGGCATCGTAGGTACCATTTCCGCCGCCTAGGTCCCAGTAGTGCTCTCCGTGTCCGTGCATGGGGTGATACTCGAAGCCTCCGGTGGGTCCGGAGTTACTCTGCCAGACAATGTCGAGCACCTCGCCGACCAGGGCCGGGAATGCCTTCGTGCCTGGATCCCATCCGTTGTTGGCGAGCGCTGCTGTATAGTTTGGAGTCTTTCCTTCCATGTAAGCTTGGATCAAATACGGTGTATAGTGGAGCTTTTGCGCTTCCGTCTCGGTCCAGGATAAATTGTTCTGTCTGTGCCACTTGTCAACCATTGGCTCTCAAATAGACAATAATGATACTCACTCCCAGACCAAGGACCCAGTTATCGTGCCCCCATCGTAGGACCCGTTGATAATATCCTGGCTAACCGTGATGTAGACGGTGCGTGTCACTTCGTCGAGCGTAGGGAATGGATCCGTCATGTTTAGTGGCTCGAGGTCGTACTCCAGCCACTCAGGTATTCCGTCACCATCCGCTGGCAACGTGACGGGCGGCTTGTCAGGGAACTTGGGATAATCGCTTCCGTTGCCCAGTGATTTTGGCCTGTGACCGGCAGATGCCTCTCGTTTTGAGCTGCTTGAGCTGCTGGTGGTGTAATTCAATAACGCATAGCCGGCCATATCTTGTGGCCGTCCACGACTCTCGTATCGAAACCAGTATGTCCCATTCTTCCCGTCTGCATCCAGCTCTTCTTCCGACTTCGTGGTTAGCAGGACATCGAATCGCTGGCCAGCTCCGATCTGGATACGGTCCGTCATGGAAGGCTTCGAGTATAGTCCGTCCGCCCCGATGATAGTGAGGTTGGAGTGATCTTCGATGGCGGTTGTAATGAAAGATATAGCAGTGCCCCCAACAAACCGCAGTCGGTAGGTTTTCGCAGGCTCCACGTCGACAACATAGGGTTTGCAGGAGTCGTCGGGAGCTTCCTCAAAGGATTTGTTTCCTGTGCGGTCGTTGAAGATCACCGCATTCGGTTCACCAGACCAGTTGAAAGGTACGCCTACGAGACCCGACTCTATCTCGTAATCTGTTTTCATATACCAGTCTGCGAATACAATAGGGATTTCGTCATCGTATTCGTATGGTGGCTCGTCTTGATCCTCCACTATCAATAACCCATGCGCCGTCACAGCTTGGAACCCCATGTGAGAATGGTAGAAGTAGGTACCAGCATCCCCAACTTCGGGGTGAATTTCATAGTCGAAGAACTTGCCCGGAGCTATAGGCCATTGTGCCACTATAGGAGTCCCGTCCGAGAACGGTGCTGTCCGCATAGTGAGTCCATGCCAGTGCTATGTGTCAAGTAGTTAGAGACGGACATACACCAGTATCTTGATAGGATATCGATTACATACCACTGTGAAGTTTAGATCGGACATATCATTGTACACTCTGACCCAAGTTGTCTCCCCTTCCTTTAGGTACAGTGGAGGCCCGGGCATCGTGCCATTGAATATCACCGACTCCCGCTGCTCGCAGTTCATGGTGATGGTCTCCTCTGTTGCGTGGAGCACATACTCGGGCTCCCACGAGTCATCGTGAACGGAGGCTGTCGTAGCGACAGCGCATGTTTGCAGCAGCCCTACTTGCAGTATTAGCGAGGGTAGTAGGCTCAAATGCCACCGCATTTTTGAAGCGACGAACTGACGGGCTCGCGACGGAAACAAGCCATTAAACCTAGCACTTACGAGTTTGGCAGACCTCAGATTGTTTTATACGACTTCACGCGTGCCGGGACATGTGAACCACCTCCCGCTTGTGGGTGGATCCATGGCTTGGTCTCGCAGGCATCAGCAACGAAGGAATGTTCCCCATCCCTACTGCTACGGTACGTTCCCACGACCCTTGTAGAGACACAGCCCATTAGTTAGATGGCGTAGAAACTCTAGCCAGGGGTATGCCACATGGAGATCTTCCCTACGTGCGAGATCATCCGTCAGCTAGTCGACTAGGCGGAACTGGGTAAGACCTAAAATTGAGGCTACCCGCGCGACTGGGAATGGGTAGGTTCTAGAAATAGTTACATAGTACGCAGCTGAGAGCTAATGTGGATTCACCACGATAGGTATTTTTACCGTACGATCCGCCACCTCACTCTTGAGCAACCGTTGAGCGTAATGGTCCACAGAAGCGTCACATACTAATATCCACCTTCTATTCCGAGTCCAGGCACAAACACAGAAGGCCATCATGTTCGTCGGAGACTCGGAAATGAGATGAATAATACGACGGCTCTAGCCGTGGGGCGTCTCTGGGTACTATGTACCTGTGCATGCTGCAATTTCATGGACGATATAGTCAATTAATTCCGATTTGCTTTGAGACATCTTCTTTTCGAAGGCTATCAATCGTGACGGAATTATCGGATGCAACGATTTGCGACGCTGTTAGTAAGATGGGACCGACACGCTGCACACGCTGGCGCTAGATAATGGATGATTGGAAGAGATGCCAAGGGTCTCTAATCTCGAAAATCTAGAGCTACTCATGCCCGTGTCGGCAATTGAGAGGTGAACTTGTCTTAATTTCCTCCTTTTGCCCCTTTTTGGGGAGACAAGTCCCACTAGAAATCTACTTTGGTGTGGCAATGTGAGTAAAAAGGATGGAATAGGTGAGGATAAACAATAAAGAGTCTAGCTGATATGAAAGTCAAAAGTCTAATACTAGAGAGTATGGTGGTGTAGTGGTCTAAACCAAATTTTAGATTTTAGGGCAATGTTTCAAGTTTTAATGAACTGCAAGCCAGCGTTAGGTATTGCACGTATCATCCTTGTCATCCGTGGGGGGAGAGAGCAACAGCTTCAGATTCCATTCCACTCGACTTTAAATCATATCTTGAGTACCTACTTACATTTACTTCCCTTCTTAGAAATACGATATTTGAGCTTGTCATTTTTATATATATTCGGTTGCCTTTCTGGGCTAGCAGATCTAACGGATCTAACGGCTGAACACTAATGCTAGATGATCATCCTTCATATGCAAGAATATAGCGTATCGGGAGGGCGATCAGCTCCGCCACATTCAGCCACCAATCCTCTCCGACTTCCCCCTATCTTAATTGAAATCAGCCGCATCCTAACTCAACAACATAAACATATACAAAACTTAAACATCGACAGAAAATTCTAGCTGAATGGTGAGACTATCATGTTAAGTGCCATGATCGATGGCAAGCACGAATTCGACTAGCTCCCATACATACGCCGATAATTGACAACATGTCTTTTGCG
This sequence comes from Hypoxylon fuscum, assembly GCA_022578945.1. Taxonomy (NCBI): domain Eukaryota; kingdom Fungi; phylum Ascomycota; class Sordariomycetes; order Xylariales; family Hypoxylaceae; genus Hypoxylon; species Hypoxylon fuscum. The sequence continues at coordinate 58,261 of MU399912.1, read as the reverse complement.
AATCGAATGACTCTAGATTTTGCAGTATTCGTGCATATTCGGTCTTTAGTCGCCATCACGAACAAAGCTTCGCGGAAGCAAAGGTAATAAACCTTCGGTGAGCGGCCCTTCGGAAATGCCGCCTCTCGGTTTGACAATTCCGATTCTCCGTTCAATATTTATCATACATGTAGGTACGGAGTGAAAAGATGATAGTGACGCGCTTTAGGAGAGAGTCGTTTGCTACCTACAGAAAATGATGAAGGTGGTGACACGATGATATGGCGAGGATCTCGAGATCTGAGGGTCTAAGACGGGAATATACCAGTCTCCGGAGTCTGCCAGCATGATCAAAATTACACGAGCACTTGCACCGCCGATACGAAGCCTGGCGTTCGCAACTATTGTTTCGCCTCAGTACGGAGCTATATGTCCGACCATGCAGTGCGCCTCTGGACCCTGAGGACTCTCGGGAGGCAAATTAGCGGCGTCCATCAACCTCTGCTTCTGCATAACCGTAGCTGGTCTGTCGGTCTGCACTTTGTCCTGCATGAATCTCGAGTTGAGTATCTCGGCGCATCTGCCAGTATTACTAACATAACGCCACCTGCCATTACAACACCTACTTTGAACTTATATACACAAAAAGCGGAATTCGCCTCTTCTCGTCTATAGTGACGCGTCGACATCATCGACAATATGGACCTTGATACTGCCATTACCAGCCTCTCCGTTTAGTTCGAAGGCTTCGATTGCCTTCTCTAGCGGGAACTTATGAGTCACCAGTTTGTTGAGATCGACTATGCCGCCCTTCATGCATTGAATGGCGGCTGGCCAAGTGTCTCGATACCGATTGATGAACCTGAGTTCGATCTGCCAGTCTTTACGTCAGCTTCTTAGGTCATAGAATCGACGGTGAGTGCAGAACATGGACTTTACTAACCTCAGCAAGAGACAGGTGCATAAACGGGATGTTGTTCATCACCGGTTTCCCTACGCCAATCACCATCAACGTACCGCCCCTACGAACGGAGTAGACGGCTGTGCAGACGCTGCTCTCAACGCCGGTACATTCCATTACCGAAGCTGGAGCTGAGTACTCGTCTTCGCCATACAGCTTTCGGATCTCCTTCGCGTTCTCTTGCGCGTTCAGTTTTGAGTTGATCCGGTACGTCTGGCATTGCGGGACAAGCTCCTTAGCAAACTCGAGACGTTTCGGGTCAATATCCGTGATGACTAGTGGGTGAGCACCAGAAGCTCTCGCGCAAGCTAAAGCGACAAGTCCAATTGGGCCTGCGCCACAGATCAAGGATGCTTGGCCTAGCCGTACGTTTGCCCCCTTAATGCCGTGGAGAATGACACTGAGTGGTTCTAGTAATGCACCTTCGGAATAGGAAAGCTCATCTGGAATCCTAAAGACGCGTCAGAACTTGAGATGATAAAGGAGCAGTCATGCCCGATGAGCACCGGCTCGATCGGCGGTGGTTCTTACTTGTACAGCCACTTCGCGGGATGGACTTTGAATCTCTGGATCGATCCAGCGTCGGGCCATATTCCGGAGAACTTGACTTGCTCGCAAAGATTATACCGGCCTTCCATGCACAGGAAGCATTGCTCGCAGGGCTCTTGGGGCTCGATGCCCACTCTGTCTCCTAGATAACCGACTAGTCAGCGTATTTTCGACAATCAAAGCCAAAGCATTGATCATCAATAACTTACCGACTTTGAGGCTAGTTACACCCTCTCCGACCTTGAGCACAATCCCAGCAGCTTCGTGCCCTAGAACGCAGTCGCCTTTCACCTCTAGAGATCCTATGCGTCCTGATTTCCACAGGTGCATGTCTGATCTAGGAAGGGGTTAGCCTTATATGTGATCGCACATGGCTGAACTTCAAATAGTCCTGGGCATGACTTGCCCGCAGATTCCCGAACATTTGACTTGAAGTGTCACCTCTCCAGCACCGGGTTCCCGGATAGGAGCATCCACCAACTTTATTCGATGATCTTCGGTAACTTGGAGGGAAGGGTTCTTGAAGCTCGCTGGATCTACGTCGGCATGCGTATGGCCGTTGGTGTTGCCGTTGGTGTGCCCGTTGGTGTGGCCATTAGTATGGCCATTCGCGACGGCGTCGAATACCTCTACGCTAGGCATGTTTGAAGAGTAGGGTGTTTCAAGAGTGCTGTCAAAAGTGCTTGCTATATCCTGTTGGACGACTCGATGCAAACTCAAAATCAACCTTTCTAATGGGGGATTCCGCAGCGCTCAGTTGGAGAATTTCAGTTCCGGCTTATCTCCTGAGAAAACAGAGTTTAACAAGACTTATAAGAACTCTCACAGTGCCACCTACAAATTTCTGGATAGCCTCAGTTGAGAAAACCACGGGTTGCCTAATTCGGATATCCGGCGGCGACATCGTCTGGGGTCGTAAGCGTGATATAGTCCAATGTGGGGAAGCCAACCCCCCATTGGAGGCATGCTAGTTTGTCCCCCTGCTCTAGTTCTCGATCTGTCAGTGCTATGTTTGCGGAGACAGTCCAGACCACCAAAATGGGCTCGAGGAGTTGCTTCTATTCGCCTCCACCTTCACCCGCATGTTCCGCCCGTCAGGCTCGTCTCCACAACTGCACTCTACAATCTGTGCTCTCTTTGGCATGGCACGGGGAAAGGCGAGATGTCCAATGCCACCCTCGCATTGCATGATCCCTTATTCAATACCGTCGAGGCGCTCCCATAGGTTACACATCAATAGTGCCGGTTTTCCAGGCTCTTAGCCTCTATCATTTCTGGATCTAGAGGAGCATAGGGAAGTAATAGGGAAGTGCTCACTTCCGAATTGGGAATATTGTATGTAAGTAGGTATGTGTGATTCAACCTCGATACGCCGGCGACTCCTTCGTATTGCTACTTGGCCGCCGTACTCGCTAGATATTCATGTAACGCTATAGTGCCAAGTGCCTGTCTGTGATACGATTGATGGGCAGACCGAGTTGGTAATCAATTTATTTTCCACCCAACTCCATCACGAGACATTCCACCGACACTCGGATGTGAAGGCACACAACTGTTGCTCGATATACCCAAGTGTGACACTAGCCCCTCACTGAACCGCATATTTTTTTATCTCCCCCGCCCTACTTCGGCTTTCCCATCCCGCAAGATAGTGAACAAAGAGAAAAAAAGGCTGAGTTTGGTTCGCGCCGCTCTAATCCCATTATTGATAGGCATGCAAACGTGGAAGCCTGTGGGTGAACGGGAAGGCTCCGCTTGGCACGAGGCGAGATCGCTCTTGGCTTGGAATGGCGTGCATGCTCGAGATAGTGGATCACGTCTAGCGCGAACGACCTATCACTTCGCAAGTACCTAACGTATGTAGGTATGTAGTCTGGCTATCGGGATATGCTACGGTTATCCTAAGTGAGTAGCGGGGGTAGTCTAGCCTTGCCGGTGAACGTATTGATCATTTCGGAAGGGAGGGAAGCTTCAACACCGGCCTTGCCGACAAGGCGCCAAGAGTATTTCGAGAGGTAAAATGCCACAGCAACTGGTAATCAAGCTCTCTCGGCGGGGAGTGGTGCGGCAGTTGGACGAGCTGATCACCACGAGGCAGGGCGTCGCTCTTGCCGTTATTTGAGGTTTGGCTACTTCATGATGCTGTACCTGCTTATCCGGCGGAGTCGCACAGCCCACACCGGCCAACGTCAATGGCGTTCTATCCGGCTCGCGCCGATCTTGGGGTGATGGTGGGTCTCTTCCGTCCTCAAACGTTCTTCGCCCGAGACCGGGGAAATGTAATGAATGATCTTAGGTCCGAGCTAATTTCCAACAGTTTGTGGTTTGCGGTTCGGGCCCGTTTAACTGTCAAGTTGGATGCTACAGAATAAAGTGGGCTAGATATTGAAAAGTCACTGGATTGTTAGGTAGATATTGGGGGTCAGGAAAGCTCTAACGTAAGTCTATGGAGTTGAAAATCTATGTGACCCCCACGCTGACCTCCATCCTAGAGCTTAACGATCTCTCGACAGCCAGAGCCTTTTACACTTGTATAAAATATTTCCTCTCCCTCAAGACTATAAAATAATTCGCGCAGGTAGTGTTCATCATCAGGGCAATGTGCTCCTTGATCGAAACACGCCGGGCATATATCATAACTTCCCAAAATACAGACGTTGCAGTGGAAAAAGTGCTCGCGAGTTCGTTTCGAGCACAGGTTACACTTTACTTCGATCTCCTCGCAATCCTCTAGTCTAGTCGGAGCTTTGCCAATGATGCTAGGTCGCATCTCCTTCCACGAACTCAGATTGTAACATTCAGCCCCATCAGTCTCCTGAGTTGCGGCGCACAGGATTGTCTCACCCGGAGAGGACTCAGATGTTACATCATTCCCTGGGTTTGGTAAAGCTATATATACATCCTCCTCCGAAGGAAACATCTCAAGTAGTTTCCACGCCGGTGGCCTATTGCATGGGTCTTCCATAAAGCAATTAGATATTATGCGGTGGATATATCGTGGAAATCGCTCATCAGGTGAGGGAAGCTGCGCTGGGGCTACATTAGATTCGATGCATTCGGTCGCAGACTTGGTGTTACAACTAAGAGTATTGTAGAGCATGGAGTCTGCAACGTAAATATCATTCGTGGCTATCATCCAGATCAATAAACCCAATTGATAAATGTCGGTCTGTGTGGATGCCGATATACAGCCTTTGGTTGAGGCTAGATGCCGGTATTCAGGGGGCACTATACTTAACCTAGTGCTGTCGTATTCGAATTGGGCCTGGAAATGACAAAGGATTGCATTATCCCATCCGTTAATACGGACGGCACCGCAGAGGGTCTCGGTAAGCGTTCCTATTGGGAAAGCTTGAGAATGAACCGTAGCAACAGCCTGAACAATTTGTTTACACCACTTCTCGCGTCTTTTCCATTCGATCGGATTACCAGATCTGCAAGCATCAATTAACAAAGCTGTCAAACGCCCCTGCAGCGGTAGCTCAGTCATAAAACCGCTTATAAGACCCCTTGAGTCAAGAATTGTCCCAATAAAGGGGTTGACTCCAGGGGCACGCCTTAGACAGTGTAATACTTTCAGGATGTATAAGTTGGAATCAAGCTGCGCTTTGTCGGACCCAAACCGAAAAACAAGGACCCAGCGCGACTGCAAGTAGGCAATGAAACGATTATCATGGACGAATTTGTACATAGGTTGTTGTATGACCTCTTTTTCGAAATATCGTGGACAGTTCCAATGGTAGGTCATTGTTGTTATCGTCTTCAAATGCTCCTCTATTTCGAGTTGAGGTTTGCTTATCTGCATGAGCAGGTTCAATTTCCTGTCATCCATATCTGGGCCCAACTGGTTCCCTACATAAATGCTGAGGTGAGAACCTTGTTCGAGCTCTGGCCTCGATGTCAAAAATGTCTGTAAAGCCCGAGCCAAGCCGGTTGGGAGGTCGGCCATCATACATTTGCTGGATGGTATCCTCATGGCGTACCAGTATGGTGACTCCACGCTGACTGTCGCCGATATAGAGAGCCTGATCCACTCTCTTGGGGCCTTGCAGTAGAACAACTCGTAGCGATTGACTCGGCTATAATTTGTGGCATGTTCCTGATAGTTCATATAGCCAACGATACTCGTTGCTGCTTCAACGGCTGTGTACCGTTCAGGAAAAAATGATGACGATGATTCAAAGGAGCCAGCGGGCGGGTTTCGCTCAGGGCCGTTAACGGATATTATAGATTTCTTAGTATTCATTGTATCTTGCGTCTCCTCATTTGGCCTTGAAGCAGTTCCCAGGGTCTGGACCATTCCACCAATCTGAGGCAGGTACTGGATCTCTAGCGTATTCTCTATACCCCCGGCATTTTGGCGCCATCTGTTAAGAACAGACTGTGCCAGGATGGCTTGCTGGTTGATAGCAAGCAATGATGATTCGAGGTGGCTCGTAGAAACGCTGCAATTATGTTAGTTCTTTTATTATCAAATCATACATCACGCGTCGCACATGGAGTTTGCACTTAATGCCACCCAAAGCGTTTCACGAGCATCTCTCAGGTTGTCGCGTAGCATGACAATCTTTGACTTGTTCCTCAACCAAGCCCTACGGCGAGTCCGATCCGACTTTCCACCCTGTCTGAGAAGCTTGATAGTTAACAGCTGATGCAAATCTTCAACAATTTTCTCTGCTCTGCATAGAGTACTAGTCAAAGCTGTATTCGGCGAATGCCTTGGTATCTCTTGCACTGCCTGTAGAACGCATCGGAAAACCTGAACTTGCTCCTTCACTAATGTTAGTACTCGAGTGGTCATCCAATACTGTAAATTGCAGAACAGTTCTACTTACATGTAATGTCCGTATCTCTTCCGGAGCTTTGTAAAGCTCACTAGCGAGATTCACTCCACTAATAATGGCTTTCGAAATTGACAGAATACTCGCAACGATACCTAAAACCTCCGCCATCATAGACAATCTTAGGTATGTTATGCTTAGGATAATTCTAGAAGAAGGGAATAATACTGCTCGATATGTACCAATCGGTTATATTTCAGCATGACACTCTCATCACTGAGTAAGCAACGCCCAACGCCTTACGCAGCAGACGCCCAACTAGTAAAAAGCTAGGGCAGGTTGCATGAGTGGACAGGCAGACTTCTCTCAGCGAAAATTAACCAAACAGCTACAATTTTGTTGGTTCTGCCTTGTTCCTCAAGTAATGAACCGGGCGAGCATGCATCACGACTGCATTTAAAATAGCACTGCGTGAGAATGCATATTGTCATATTTCTATCCAGCCCCCATAGGTGAACTGGCTGTCTTTCCGCTAATCCAGGGCTGCGAGTGCTGTGGTATTCTCATCGTATGGTATTATCCGTCATGTTGTTTGGTGAAGATAAAGACCGCGGAGAAAGAGACATCTCAAGACATGCAGGCTTTGGGTCCTACTCCCATACACCGAACGCCCAGTCTTACTAGATCGTCGCATGCTTTGCCTTGCTTGATAAAACTGCCATGGTAACGTCAGAGCTGGTGATAGAATATAATCTAGAAGTAATGAACGTCACCCCGCCCCTAATGGATGACGAAACTCATAGAGGCCGTTAATGTCGCAATCCGATATTTTAGCAAGTTGATGTCAGCACAATTCGAATTGACACAGCCTCAGATTATAGGACGGCGTCGTGGCTTGGCGTGGCTTCCAGTGTGGCTTGACTTACTACACGTGAGCCCCCTTTTCAAAGTCGAGTTACACGCATGGAAAAGTAACAAGAGTCTTACTTATTAACATCTTATACCTTTACATAGTAGGTTGATAATCAAATCTATAAAGCCAGTTTGGTTTAGAAATCCCTCCCAAAATTCAATCGTTACGGCAATGAGATATAGTTCGTCACATCAAGTTATAACGCATCAGATAGACAACGGGAAATAAAAAACAGTTGGTTTCTTTAGCTTGAACTAAAATCTAACGTATTCAGAGTGAAACCAAGTCAATTATCCCTAGGTTCTATGAGTATGGGTTTCTCTCTAAGGAATACCTTGGCATGAAGCTACAAATAATAATAAAAGAACCAAGAAGTGTACATATAGTTAAGATACTAGGTAGGTATGTTTGACATGAACGGAATATCGTGATATAGATCCTGGAAGTATGTTAAAAACGACGTTGCTTTGTCTCCTAACACTGATGTGTTCTGAACTACTCAATGGCCAAATATTAGCTTAACTGATCAACCTGGATTATCTTCCCTCAGAGATTAACTACATATCAGCTGAAGCCAAGGCGGTATAAGTACATATGTAGACCTACTTCTAGGAGTAATTTAGGTGTCCAGGTTAGCTCGGATCTACTAGACACGCATGGGGTAGCATATCATCTACAACCGGTGGTGGAAGCATCAGGTCTTCTCGAAGAAAACATCAAATACCTAATGAAGAAATATTAAAAAGTCGGCCTGATTGAATTAGTTCAATCCAAGTGTAGCCGTGTTGGCCTGGGATGATACAGGCGCTAACTAAGCCACATTAAACACATTTTAATGACACCGTCTTCACCTGGTATTTATGGCTGGCATCACAGGAACAAAATGCAATATTGTATCTTGAGTCTTGATTAAACTGCTAAGATACGTCCCGCGAACGTATTCACTAGATACATATGTAATCCTGCCCATAGGTTGCAGGTAAGAAGATTGCAATCGCACTCATCTTCTAAAGAACTTGGGCACTAGTTGGGGGAGCTTCCTTCCTAAGACGCCTAACGCCATGCCGTAGTTGAAAATCTATGGCCAAGGGCGGATTCGGTCGTGTGTTGTTCGAAATGGGATGATGTGACCTTTGCCGCCTAACGCAACGCCCAGATTTTAATTTCAGTCGTAAAGACAACCCAGGCGAATATCCATCGCAAATTCACCGCCCGGCCTTCTACTATGAAGCTTCGAGTCCTCGGCTTTCGAATTGTATCTCATATGACGATGACGAAACACACACGAGATACTCATACCGCAGGTGACCTATCACGAGCTTCCGGGTCCGCTGTTAGGGAACACGCTAGCTGCTCGGTTAAGGCCACGCATGAGTTCTGGCATGGTGCCGGACTGGAGAATGCTGATGAGCTCGTCGACGACGGATGGGTCATCTATCTCTTGGGCTCGCGTGCGGGTTAACCAATACTCGAATGGACCTCCTGTAGTAATCATGTTAGTGTCTCTAAATATCTAATTACACTAAAGCAGAGTAGAAGGGGAACAGGGTGGGACATGGTTCTAGTCCAGAATAGGAGTAGAAGGAACGAATGGTGAAAAGAAAAAAAGAAAAAAAAAAGAAGACTTACGGTTAAACGCGAGTGCGGCACCAAGCTCCGTACAGCGCTCTCTAGGCGTGTGCTCGGTGTGCATGTCGAGGAAGTGGTTCAGCATCTTGGAAACGTCCTTCAGCGGCCATTTGCACGGCGCACTAGGCACGCGACTCGCACCCGCATCCAGAAACTTTCGAGACGTGCATAAACGACACTTCCAGAAACCGAGTCGTTGAACTGAGGTGGTACCTCCACCCTCCATGTCCATTGCCGGCGCTGCCTCGACGTTCTCATCCTCGTCGTGGTCGGCGCCATTGGAAGCGCGCTGTCGTTTGATGCCTTGACCAGTGAATTCAGGGGTGTTGTTGGAGGCGCGGTGCTGGGTCTTGTAGTTGGGGGCTGAATTCTGAGCGGCGATGCGTGCGGTCTTAGCTGCCTGGGCCTCTAGGAGATCGATCCTGTGTTGGCAGTGGCGGATGTTATGGCTGCAGTCGAAAACACGGACTTGCATAGCTCTGCTCTCTTGAGGACTGAGAGCTCCAGAGTTGAGCTGGCCAATACAGTAGTCCAGATCATACTTGTAGGCGCCGATATCCTCAGTCATCTGGCGTAGGGTGATCTCATTAAGATCAATGTTCTCATAGTCTGGAAAGCGCGGGGCCATAGTGCCGTTAGCAGAGGGCATCGTGCCGTTGGTAAACTGCTCTTATGTTAGAGATTCAATTCGCCGAATGAAGAACAAGACGTAGAGTAAAGAGAGAAAGACCATGAAATTTAGGTATAAAGAGAAAATGAGAGTTACTTGCCTGAAACAATCTAGAGAGGTCGGGCACCATAGGGCGGCCGGAGTTTTGGTGCTGGCGGGTCGCCATGTTGAAGAAAGTTGAAAGCGATGGGAGAAAGAAAGAGTGTGAGAGTGCTGGGATAAAAGATAAAATATCCTGAATCTTTGGGTGATAAGAGATATAAGAGATACGCCGGAGGATAGCTATACGGAAAGTACGATGTGAACAGGACGCCGTGGGCAATGGGAAGGAGCGATCAGCTATGCAGGCAGGTTGTAGTTGAGATTGGTTAGGACATTAAGAGTTGCCGATGAGAGAAAAATGTCACGCCGAAAACAATCTTCACCAAATGGTATAGAGCTTTACGAGATATTAGTTTAGCGGAACTAGAAAGGGGACAAGAGAGGATAGACGCAGAGGTGAAAGATATGACGGAGAGAAAGAAAAAAGAGGAAAAGGAAAAAAAAAAACCAAAAAAAAAACCTACTGTATGGAGAAAAAAGAAAAATTTTCGAAAATGAAAGCCTGAAGGTACAATAGAGTTGTCTCTAAGGTCTACATATTCGTTGAGCCTTCCTATTACAATATGTAGCTAGAAACATGAAAGAGAATCTTTCATAGATACACATGATGCTTTTGCACACGATGTTGTCGCTTCTTTCGTTGTTGTAAGTCCACGAAGAGGTGGGAATAGACAGCTGCTTGCGGCTCGGGTACAGAGTATCGTGGACCAATGAGGTTAGTCGACCTTCAAGCTTGACAGCCCCACGACCCCACTAAGGTTCCTAATGCAGTAAATCAATATCTCCGACGTGCTGGGGAAATGGAGAGTTGTGAACGAACTAGGCTAGGCACTTGACCATTGCATGAGCTGTGACAGATGGGTGCTATTAGTGGGCGATAGGTGATGAGGGCGGGGGCGGGATAACGAAAATGAAGATGAAGATAAACATCGGTAAAGTCCAAGAGAAAATTGCCGCCCGGACGCGGGAACGGGGGCGTGATGACAGCTACGAAAAGAAAGAGAACGCGAGGATCTAGGAAAGAACCGTCACTCGCACCCCGGGGCAAGAGTTGGAGGAACTTGAAGAGATCATCGTATCTGGAGGAAGGGCAAGTTGCTCTAGCTTGGCTTGGGGTTCTAGTTGGAGATCAGCGTTGTCGTGGTATAGGATGCCATGGTTGAAGGTATTCGATTGTGAACTCTTGGTAAGATACCTACCTCTAACTCTTGAGGGACCCGTTCTAAGGATGGAAAAGTCAAGCCGCAGTTCAAGGCTATATCGAAGAAATATATAGGTGAGCTTGAAGCAATAAAAGTCTCATAATTATGAGCTCACATATATGAAATATCGAGGTGCTTTGTAGAGTTAAATTTCCATCCCAAATCAATTGAATTCCAGCGTTCAATTACAGGCCAGCAGGTTGCAACAGCGGTTAAATTAGCACTGGCTTAGCGTACCTAATTATTAATTATTAGTGCAATACGCGCTGCCACGCGCCGGTTGCTCCCTTCAACGAAGTGCTCCACCGGACCCACCTCGAATTGTACGGTTCCAGCTTTCTCATTGCTCAATTGCTAAAAAGCTTGTACCATCTTCTAAACAATTCAACCTGGAAATTCAATTCATAATAACACAAGCTTAACACACAAGCATTATTGAAGCACGTTTGCCCAACCTCACCAATTCTTATTGCATCATTCCCCTTTAGCTTTTTTTAAAGCTATTTCTATTCTTGGTGCTTTCTTCTTGTCATTCGTTATTGCAGCCTCTTAATCAATTTGACTTGAGAAATAGTCATGTCCGTGAGGGTTGTTGCTCGTATACGTCCACTCTTGGACAAGGAGCTGGACAAGGACGTGATCGTGCACCCTGCCAGCAACGACGATGGCAAGACTAGCAACGTCGTCAAGATCCCTAATCCCAAGAATGAGTCTGAAGAGTTCTCGTTCACTTTCAACGGCGTGTACGATCAGCCCACCACACAGGAGGAGCTGTTCACCGCTGAAGGTACGTGTTTATCCTCATCCCTGCCTTCATCACTCTCGTGGAAGACAAGCATGACTTAACCTGAAGCTTTACAGTCGCTCCTTTCTTGAAATCTCTCTTCAACGGCCTCGATATCACGATCTTTGCCTATGGCGTCACCGGAACCGGCAAGACACATACGATGCGTGGTGGATTGAAGTTGGCCGAGCGCGGTGTTATCCCCCGATTACTCAGCAATGTCTTTCGACGGGCCAAGAAGATTACCAAGGACTCCAATGGCGAGACCATTGTAGCAGTCGCCCTTTCGTACTACGAGATTTACAATGACAAGGTCTTCGATCTGCTGGAACCGCCTGACAAGCGAACACCCTCTGGTCTACCCCTACGTGCTGAGGCTAATGGCAAGACTGTCGTAGCTGGTTTGTCGGAACGCCCTTGTCAAGAAATCAAGGACTTCGAGCGGTTGTACATCGAGGCTAACAACAACCGTGTCACTGCTGCCACGAAGCTCAATGCCCACAGCAGTCGGAGTCATGCTATTTTGCGTGTCAAGCTTACCCAGACCACCGGGGATATGGTCCGAGAGAGTACTGCATCAGCCATTGACTTGGCTGGTTCGGAAGACAACCGACGCACAGACAATGACAAGGAGCGCCTGGTTGAATCTGCTGCCATCAACAAGAGCTTGTTCGTGCTGAGCCAGTGCATCGATGCCATCTCACGAGGAGATCGTCGTATACCCTTCCGGGAGTCCAAGATGACTCGTATTCTGTCGTTGGGCCAGAACAACGGCATTACTATCATGATTCTCAACCTTGCACCGATGAGAAGCTACCACCTTGACACCCTCAGCAGTCTAAATGTCAGTTCCAGGGCCAAGCGCATTGAAGTTCGCGAGATCGAGAATGAGATCGTCTACAAACAACCTCCTCGCACCAATTCCGGCTCTAGCTCGGGCATCACCCGCCAACCTCTACGACCCCTGGCGAATGCGCATAACATCCATTCTGGGACAGCTGCGGCGAACAAGGACAAGCCTGACCGCCCTATGAAGGCGTTCAATGTCTACACTGATCGGGCCAAACCTCAACAGCCTGCTGTGCGACCTACTGCTAACACTACCATGAAGCGTACATCACCTTTGCCTTCTCACAAGCGGCCCTCCGACTCGGATGGCGGTAGCCGCCCTACCAAGATCACCCGTCCCGAGATTCCTCGCCCGGCACTGATACCCCGATCGGCCAAGCCAGCTCAGCCAGCTCAGCCGTCTATATCCGCCGACCAGATCGAGGCTATGGTAGAGAAGAAGGTTAACGAAATTCTTGCTTCTCGAACCCAAGCAGCTCCTGCAGCCCCCGATATTGACGAAGCCGTGCAGAAGCGTCTAGAGGCTCTCGAGCGACGCATCGATGATGGACGCCACGACGACTCGCGCTCCGATGGCCTGCGTTTCTTGCTTATGGCCCGTCAGCATAAGGAGCGCGGCGAGGATGGGAGTGCGCTCAAGATGTATGAGATGGCGCTGCCCTACTTCCCTGGCCAAGTCAAGCTTCTCGGGAAGATCGAGAGGTTGAAGGCGAAGCTGCAAGCGAAGCGCGAGGGTCGCGACGCATCTCCCAGTGAAACGGGAGGTGATCTCAGCGAGCGTTCGCCTGTCAGGCGCTCACCTGTCAAGTCACCATTCAAATCACCTGGTAAGAAGCATAAGAAGCCCACCCGACAGGTCGACGACGATGACGACTATAACGGCGTAGAGGCGGACGCCGACGACGAGAGCTTCATGAGCAGGAACCGCAAGAAGGGCAACGCTAAGCCTAAGCCCAAGGCTGCGAAAGCACCTCTGGGCGAGTCTACGACTGCCATGGACGAGGGCCTTGCGTCGCAGAACTTGCTCGAGATCGTCAACTCCCGAGACGCGGCCATGATCATGAGTCTGCAGGGCTTCGGTCCCAAGAAGGCCAGGGATCTGGTGGAATACCTGGACCTGATGGCGGAGCAGGAGGGCGGCCGCATCGACTCGTTGCAGCAGCTTAGAACGGTGCCCGGGATGGGCGGCCGGACGGTGGATCGCGCGTACGAGGGGCTCGTGGTTGGCCGTGCATTCTAATACTGCATCCATTGTTTGCATTTTTCTCTCGTCTCTGGTCACTTTTCCCTGCATCCATAGGCAGGTGGTTTCTCTAGCCGTCCAGACATGGACTGGCTGTATATTGCATTGCATTGCATCCATAGGTTGATTGCATTGGCGCGGCGTTTTAGGGGGAATAGGAAAGGGAGGCAGCATTTGCCAGGGGTCTAGGCATCAGCATACAAATCCGTGTTCGATTAGATACTGTTTAGAATGAGACGATTGCATCATGGCGTTCGGGAAGCATGGAGACAGTTGTGAAGTGAAGTAATAGTAATATCGTAATACCGTACCATGACTTGCAACATCCTCGCTTAGGGTGAGGAGTTTATGAATGGATCTTCACAGACAATCACTAAGAATTGAACTCTATAATAATCCTTTGTAGGTAAAAGAGGGCAAAGTTCCCCCCGAATCTCGTAAGTGCACGAGCCACATCGTTAAAGTCAATTCCCCGCTAGCTGCTTGAATATCTGGGATCGGCTATCGATTGCCCGGCCGAATTGGAGTCTGGAGATACTAGGTAAAGTTTCCGCTATTTTTTATTTCAGTCGTCATAACCACAAGCACAAGCTCAAGCTTTCTCCAACCGTCACCCAAAAAGAAAAGCCCGTGTTCTTTCGAGAAGAGACCGCTACCATGCGTGGCGTCTCCCTTCTAGCTAGAAGAGGTCGTCCTGATCGATTGGCACGCCACACCTACACAAGCTACATATGTCACCAATGTAGAGCTATACAGATCAGCTCGTCGCCTTCGACCGAATCACCTCGTCTAGCTAAAGATGCCTTCGGCACGTCCATCGCCGTCAATAAAGATGTCGCAGGTAGGATGAGATATGGGGATACATAATTTGCAGGATATAATGCTTATTCAAAAGATTAGATGCTCGATTCGAGGTGCTAGGGTCACCGTATTCCCTCCTCTCCGTGTCTCTATCCGCTTCGCAGAGACTATACACCCGCCGCGGAACATTAGTCGCGGTATCAGGCAAAGCGCAGAATGTGAGATATAAGACTACTGCTACTACTACAGCTATACAAGAAGCTCCAAGCTAACCTAGCTAGGCGCAATCAACGCTATCCTTACTCTCACCCTTTACTCGAGCCGTCACGGGCGTACCCTTCCTCTACCAGCGAATCACCTCGACGACACCGCTTACGGCACTAATAGCGACTAAATCGCCTACGACTACCTTCTCTGTGTTACATTTAGACGGCACGACGGACTGGATGGTGGCACAACGATCAGCACTCCTAGCGTGGACCGGCCACACGCTGACCGTGACCCCCCGCATCCAGCACCGACTCCCCCTCGCCCACTGGGGCTCCTCCGAGCTAACGGGCCGCGGGCTCGCCGCCCTCTCCGCCCCGGGCCACATCTACCAGCTCGCGCTGGCCGAGGGCGAGGAGTTCGTCGCGCACCCCTCGCACGTCGTCGCCTACACGCTGACGCAGAACCCGCCGCTGCCGTACCGCTTCAAGAGCGGCCCGGGCCTGCGCCTGCAGGTGCCCTCGCTCGCGTCCTGGCTCGGCGACAACGAGTTCCTGCGCAACATGCGAACCACGCCGACCTACCAGTTCCTGGCGCAGCTGCTGTTCCGCGCGCGCACCACCGCCCGCCGCACCGTCTTCGGCGACCGCCTGTTCTTGCACTTCCGCGGCCCCGCCACGCTACTGCTGAGCAGCCGCAGCGCGCGAATTAGCGACGTGCTGACGCGCGACGACGTCAACGAGCTCGCGGATGCGCCGCCCGGCCAGGTCCCGGCCAAGGTCGAGCTAGCTACGCGCCCGAAGGTCGATGCGGGACCGCCGAAGACGAGGGACGCGGCGGCGGTCAAGATCAACGTGGCGAGCGTGGGGCAGGACGGCAAGGTGTCGTTTGAGGACGCTACGAACTTGAAGGGGTTTGAGAAGGAGAAGGAGAAGGAGAAGTGAGATGGGATGGAAATAGACGTGTAGTACTACGTATAGTTGGGAGCATAGCATCATGAATTGTATTATATCACATTGCATCAAACGATTAAGACAACCAACGGCATCAGAAGTCAGCAAGTGTTCTTCTTTTTACAATATGATGCTAATAGGAGTGTCAGATACACGAATAGAACGTTGAGCCAAAAGGGTGTAGAGCATCGGTCATGCTGTGATGGAATTAGAGCTAACTAGTTGGCTCAACATTCTATTCGTATATCTGACATTTCTACCAATACATAGTATTAGCATCTGACAAGAGAACTCTCGAGGTCCTCGCGTGGCTTTGGCTGGCCTGATCGGCATGCCGGAGAAACTCTGCCCTGCTTGAATAAGATCGGCAGATAATTTCAAGTCCGTACTGTAGGAAAATGCATCTCTTTTCAGACGGACTATACCGCAGCTGCCCAACACGACCTAAAACGGGACATATCGTGCTAATATCAGGTGGAACATCAGTGCATCGGGAAGCACAGCGGGACGGACCTATGTAGCTGAGGGGCTTTCCGACGTATATACGAGCGCCGTCGCCGTCGCCGACGTAGCTAGCCTTAGGCTATTCACTCGACCTTGAATGATATCCACCGCTAGGCCCTGTATAAATTAACTTAACCCCCAGATCCTGGGACCCCAGCTGTCGGCAGACAGAGTCGGTGTCGTCAGGCGTGCCAGCACATGCCGGTACTGTGGACCGGGGACTGCCACTCATGCAACGCACGAACTGCGAGGTGGTTCTCCTAGTACGTAGCAATTCCGAGCTCCAGCTCATATCTCCGAGCCAGCATAATATTGCGAGGTTGCGAGATCTGATTAAAAGATAAGATGCGGACCTGGCAGCCCTGGCAGATAAATACCTCGACCCGGCTAGCGTGATGCGAAGATCCCCAGTCCATGTTCCGGCTGCATCGACGGGGCATAACCTGGAAGTTCAGCCTCAGGGGGCTTCTTAATTGGCTTCGAGATTGCACTATTTCGGTGCTAAGAATCTGGGACCCTTTTCTTAGGTACAATACATACAAAAGTATTTTGGCGTTGTTGCTTGGCGCCGCGCCAGCGCGAACACACAGACAATGAAAAAAGTCGCCTATTCCTATTGGGATATATTAGTAGCGGACGGCTTGTCTTACAAAGCTCGCTTCTTCGCGCTTAATTTCGGAGCCGAAATGCAAGCTAATTTGGTTGTATGTTCTATTCGTGACTAAGTGGACTTAATTTATTGTGTCTAGAATAACACACACATGGGCACGTTCTCTTCCTACACGTGCAGCTACATAGAAATTCATGGGAAGTACGAATACTGTGTGTGCTCTTGTTAGTTGTTGAAATAGACTCGGTTCATCCACCTGTCGAACGTATGACTGCGCACGCCACTATGTAACTGAAATATCTGGAGTCTACGTAAGTTTTCCCGACAACTCAGGTCGGACTCCCCATAATTTCGCATCTACAATACGCCGGGACGCCAACGAAATTTAAACCAGCCTTATAGGCCCATTTAATTCAAGACTCGTCCGCAAGGCCCCCCTTTTCCCAATCTTAATCAGCTCGGGCTTCCGAGCGCGACGCCCAGATCAAACGTGATTCCCACAAGCTTTTTACATGAGGTAACACAAGAACGGCATGCGCCAATAGCGTTTCTTTCCTGTGTCCCGATGTAGCTGTACCCCCTTTCGTTTCCGTCTGAGTGGTTCGTGGGCGCACCGAATCGGTACAGTACGTACCGCCCGTGCAATCTCAAACTGGTGAGAGACGAGTATGACCCCTGCCCCTTAACCCCGAGATGCAGGGCTTGGACCCCCGAGAGACTCGGTCTCAGTATCGCGCTGATCAGGGTCTATGTATATCTGATATAAAGACTTTGGTGAGCCTCAAAATCTTCATCTGGTGTGAAATGTTTGTAGTCAAGAATTCTAAACTACTCCATCCCGAGAAAAAGGATATAGATCTCTCTCCCTCCCCTGCGGGATCTCTGTGCCTGCTCTGGATATCTATCTAGTTCTCTATCTGAGACATTGTCCATCGTATTTGGTTGCGATAGCAACCCCCTCTCCGGGTCGCTGCAGTAGTGCCCTTTTCCGATCTCTACCTTATATCCAAGGTGAAGAAGTCTTCTTTTCCACCTTTCTCTTCCCACTTCGCCCATCCTCTGTCGACAACGACGAAACGAAACCGCCACAATGAACTCTCACGAGAAATCGCAACCGCATTCCCACCCGGCGCAAGAGACCACCGTCTCGCTCTCCTCCAACCACAACACCGCCAGTCACAAGATGCCCGGCTACGAGTCGGAGTCCTCGACGATGGGCGGCGCGCCCTCGGAGCAGCTGCCGCCCAAGGACTCCATCGAGCCCGGCCCGTACGACGAGCGCCCCTCGCTCAACCGCATCCCTTCGCACGGGTCTACGAATGCTAACATGTACGCCGAGCCGGAGAACGTTGTTGAAGCGGATAGTACGTTACTTACCTTATTTTCCCCTTTCCTTTCCGTTACGTTGCCTGTTTTCAAGGTCGCGAGGCCCTGGACCGTTCTTGAGATTTTGAAAAGTGGATGTTGAAGTTGAACTGAGCGCCTACTAACGCGATGCGCTTACAGTGGAGAAAGGTGGCCAAGCACCGCCGCCACCGTCCGGCCCGCCCCCGGGTTTCAACCCGGCCGACTTCCCAGACGGCGGCCTCGAGGCCTGGCTCGTCGTCGCTGGTGGCTTCTGCGCGCTGTTCAGCACCTTCGGCCTTATCAACTGCGTCGGTGTGTTCGTCAACTACTACGTGCAGTACCCGCTGTCCAACTACAGCGCCTCCACTGTGAGCTGGATCACCTCGCTCCAGGTCTTCATGATGTCGGGATTGAACGCTGTCGTAAGTTTTATTTCGGTGATAGTTTGTAAGAGATGAGATGATTGGTATGGCTGACAGTTGGATATAGATGGGACGACTCTTTGATAGCTACGGACCCCGATACCTCCTCATCATAGGAACGCTCGTCTACTGCTTCGGCATGATGATGCTCTCGCTCTCGACCGAGTACTACCAGATCATCCTGTCGCAAGGCATCGTGAGCGCCGTGGGCATGAGCGCCGTCTTCAACTCGTCCACGAACTCGGTCATGGGCTGGTTCTTCAAGAAGCGCGCCGCGGCCCTCGGCATCATGGTCTCCGGCTCCTCGCTCGGCGGCGTTATTCTGCCCATCATGATGAACAAGCTGATCCCGCAGATCGGCTTCGGCTGGACCATGCGCGTGCTGGGCTTCATGTTCCTCGCGCTGTGCGGCTTCGCCTGCTGCACGGTCAAGTCGCGCCTGCCGCCGCGCAAGAAGCCCCTCAACGTCCTGGACTACACGCGCCCGCTCAAGGAGCCCGTGTTCCTGTGCATCGTGTGCGGCGGCTTCTTCTTCTTCTGGGGCATGTTCCTGCCCTTCAACTACATCGAGCTGCAGGCGCAGGAGCAGGGCATCGACGCCTCCGTCGTCCCGTACCTGCTGCCCATCATCAACGCCGTCAGCATCCCGGGTCGTATCATGCCGGGCTTCCTCGGCGACCGCTTCGGCCGCTTCAACGTCATGATCTTCATCTCGGGGCTGTCGGGCGTCATCACGCTGGCGCTGTGGGTTCCGGGCAAGTCGACGGCCACGACCGTCGTGTACGGCGCCATCTTCGGCTTCGCGTCCGGCGGCTTCATCTCCCTGCTGCCCGCCGTCATCGCGCAGATTAGCGACCTCCGCGAGATCGGCACGCGCACGGGCATCGCCTTCTTCGCGGCGGCGCTCGGCGCGCTGACCGGCAGCCCCATCGGCGGCGCCATCGTAGGCGCCCAGAACGGCGACTTCCTCGGCCTGCAACTCTTCTGCGGCTGCGTCATGACCGTTTCCATGTTCTGGTTCATCGCCGCGCGGGCGCTCCAGGTCGGGTTCAAGATCACCAAGGTCTAGAGAAGACGAGGACGAAAGCAGAGGAAGTTCGTTGGTTTTTATGGAATCGGGTTTCGAGCAGGCGTACTTGCAGATGGTTCAACGTGATATCAGCCTAGGGTTTGCTATAAAAAAAAGGATCGCGTCACGTCTACGGACTGGTTTTGCATTAGGTGGCGTTTGTACATGGATGATATCGGACACCCGCTCTCTACTACGTATGGGGATCTCGAGCCTCCTTGTCTATACAGCATGGGATAGAATACTCGATATAATGAACGATTAGACGTCGTATATGCATTTTATGTCCTGTCGTGACATGTGATATTCCGTTTCAATTGATAGTCTGCTTACTCATCATAGGGGTAAGTTTTGAACTCCTTATGACCACATCTTCGTGCAAGTAATGATAGGATCCAACTAATGAGACGTGTCAGGTAGGTACGGTTACTAAATATCTAGGTGATCTCTATATCTGCGACATTACGAGGGTCGAGCAGGAAACAATCTCACTGGACTAGATCTTAGTTTAAAAGACACACAAAGACTACATACCTACACTACTAAGTCATTGGTATATAATGCTTCACAAACGCCTGATCTATCACATACGACCATAGCATCTGGAAAATTCGGGATCCCGTCCGCTCTCCCAGAGACAAACCGGATAGCGCCAGATTAGTAGTTGGGTCGGTGACGACCAGCGAATCCCTGGTGTTGTATGTTTTGTTTTTTTCTTCGTTATTTAGGTGTTATGTATTTAATTTTTGTTAGCCTATTAAAAAAATATGTGAAAAGGAGATTATCTCTATTAGGTACGCTAAAGTTGGGGTTGCCGCTAGATATTGTGTAGAAGGTATTGACACTACATGTTTTGGCTAATATCTCACAAGTCATAAGATTACAACAATCTTAGGCTGTAACCCAAGAAATCCAGGTTACAGTCAAAGTGACTAAGAGAAATGCGAATCTTATCAAACCCTTGCTAGTTCCCGAGCCCTCGTATTGCGGATTTGTGGCCTACCTAGCCGGTACGGCGCTCCGAAGAATTTCCCGAAAAATACTGCCAACCTTCCCCAGTCGCGGTACAACTACTGTCTACCAAAGCCGGCCGAGTGTTGGAAACGAGGATTCCCATAAAAACTTATCTCCAATGCCCGCGCGTTACGCAGAAATCTACTGCCTTATGTGACCCTGCATCCGAGTATAGACAGCAAGATTGTATTACATTTGCTTGCCCTGTCCTACCACGCGTCTAGACCCCGAGCCCTGAGCCTCACGGAGCTTGGCATCGCGTAGTCTGTTTACTCACCGCTGTAGCCGCAGTCTGAAATACGAATTGGTGTAACCTTTAGGCTAGATGTATATAATCCCGGGCGAAGATGATCTAGCAAAGCCACCGCAGACCCATTGTGATGTTTAGCCGCGAACAGATAAGGAGGACTTTGGAGTCTCGATAAAGTTAGAACCATGGGTTATAGTGATGCTATCACAAAAGATGCATCCTTCGTAGACAGACTTGCTCCATTCAGGAAGGTTGCTTTCTGGTTAGAATCGTGATTTCATTACATGATGATGTGAGTCCTCGAGGCTTTTCTCAAGACGAGAATGATATCTATATCAGGCTCATCCCCAACACGAAAAGGACCATGCTGGTTGGAAAGGTCACGTCTTAGTCGGCACCTGTGCTATTGACTCGAAGATGCGTGCCCAGCTAATTTTAGCACTTGCCTTTGCTGGCGGTGCTGTTGCTGTTCCTGCGCTCCATCCCCGGGACGAGGAAACTGTTGTCGCTCAGGCAAAACTCACAACACCCACAAGCAAGCGCTTCATCGTCGAGTTCGATAGTGTGAGTAATATCATCCTTAACTCAGGATATCTCCCAAGAGGTCCTATGGGCAGGGCGCAGAAACTAACACAGTATGACAGAGCAAGGATGTTAAGAATTCTGCCAGCGAGCTCGCATCGCGTCCCGGCACAAAGCTCCTGCGGACCTTCAACACCGACATCTTCCGCGGCGCCAGCATCGAAGTGAATGAGGACAACGCCGATTCACTTCAGGACCTCATTCCTGTGTCAAAAGTCTGGGCCTCCAACAAGATCAAGTTAGCGCCTGTCGAGTCATCCGCGACGTACAGTCTCGCCGAGGAGGCAGCAGCCGCGAACTATTCCATCCATTGGACCACCGGCGTGGACAAGCTCCACGAGGCGGGGTACACTGGAGAGGGCGTCAAAATTGTCATTGTTGATACGGGAACTTGGTATACGCATCCCGCCCTCGGCGGCGGCTTCGGTCCCGGCTTCAAGGTCGCAGGGGGAATGGATTTTACTGGCGATGGAAGTAGGTGCCTAAGTTATCATGGATTATGACTATCGATGGGAGGGACTCTAATGTTGAGATAGACTGGCCGTTGGATCCTGAGAAGCATCCGGACTCCGACCCCCTCGATCAACTTGGTCACGGTACCCACGTCGCTGGCATCATTGGCGGCAAAACTGACTCGTAAGCATATTATCATTGCCAAATATTTCTGCCAATATTAACTTTGCCTTGCCTTCAAGTTGGCAAGGAGTCGCACCTGATGCGACTCTTCTTTCTTACAAGGTCTTCTCCACAGTCGACTCAACCGACGAGGACACTCTGATCGCTGCTTTCCTCGAAGCATACAAAGCCGATGTGTGTTGTATTAATGTATACCGTGTGGTACGCTTGCTGACAATTGGAAATAGGCTGATATCATCACATCTAGCATCGGCGGTCCCTCCGGCTGGGCAGAGAATGCTTGGGGCGAGGTCGCCTCTCGTATCGTGGAACAAGGAATCATCGTAACTATCTCAGCTGGCAACGAAGGAGAAATCGGGCCCTTCTTCGGCTCGAACGGCGCTGCTGGGCGCAACGTCCTCTCTATTGCTTCAGTCGAGGCCTCAACCCTAGCCGGAGAGCCGTTTGAGGTTACATATAGTAACGAGACGGTGACCGTCGGTTATCTAGCTTTTCCAGATTTCTGGCCGGCCGACGTAAAGGACTGGCCCCTTTGGCCCGTATCGTTCGACACGGAAAACAGTACACTGAGTTGCACGGATCTTCCAGCCGATACCCCGGATCTTTCCCAGAAAGTTCCTATTGTCCTTGTACCAGGTCCTGATGACTGCGCCTGGGCGCAAATACAGAGCAATCTAGAAGCATTCGGTGCAAGATACATTATGTTCTACAACGACGACCGTCCTTTCGAGCAGCCCCGGACGGGCGGCTATGACTCGTTGGTTGGCTTAATAACGCATGAAACAGGTGTCGCTATCATCAAGGCACTCGAGCAAGGCCAAAATGTCACCGTGGACTTCTCCAAAGAACACCCGGAAAAGGTGGGCATCTACAGCTCCGCTGGAGGTACGCCGAGTTCCTTTACTACCTATTCTGCCCTGAACGACTTGACAGTTAAGCCCGAGATCGCGGCTCCGGGTGGCAGCATCTGGAGTACATACTTGAATGACACCTACGAAGTACTAAGTGGTACCTCTATGGCCTGCCCTTACGTAGCGGGTGTAGCAGCGCTGTACGTGCAGAAAAGCGGCGGAAAGAAGGTCCACGGCCCAGGTTTCGCCAAAGAAGCTGCTGGGAGGATCATATCGAGCGGTGGAGTGTTGCCGTGGTCCACTAACGGAAGGACCAAGAGTCCCGATTTCTACGCTCCCGTTGATCAGGTCGGCACCGGTTTGATCCAAGCTAATAATCTTCTCTTTTACAACACCTCGATCTCGTATGCTAAGTTCGCGCTCAATGATACTGCACATTTCGAGCGATACCACACGGTCGACATCACCAATAGTGGCGATAAGGAGGTCACATACAACTTCACGCTACAGCCGGCCGGTGCCTACAATGCACGAAGTTGCACCAACTGCGGCCTCAAATGGGGCAGTGACCTCACCCCGTATTCGTTCGTGCCAACAGTCAAGTTTCCAGATTTCGAGTTCGTGCTTCAGCCGGGCGAAACGAAGACCGCCGAGTGAGTCTCGGCCAATCATATTTTTGCTTTGGGAAACTTGGCTAATGGCTTGACGATGAAAGAATCACCTTTGAACCCCCGAAGGATCTCGAGGAAAATCTACTACCGGCCTACAGCGGCAAGATTTTGATCGAGGGCAACAACGGCGAGGTTCTGTCCGTACCGTATTTTGGTAAGCATTACTTACAGAGATGTTACCTAATCCTCAACTAATATCGTAAATCATAGGCCTGGGAGCCGATCTCGGGCAACAGATGAAGGACGTTATCGGCGACACCAGAGTAGTGACGACGAAAGGATTCATTTCCATTGCCCAGAAGCCTAAGTACGAATCCCAGATTGCATAGGTAGGCAAAAGAGCTTCCAGACTAACGAGCCCAAAGTGTATCTTTCAACCTAGACCCTTCCCAACAGGACTGGTTTCGAATCGACATTGAAAAGAGGTGGGCTACCAAAGAATTCCGCGTTGATGTAAGTTCCTACCTGCCAAAGTTTTCTCGCCAACCTCTCCGGCTGCATTGACACAGCATAGGTCTTCAAGCAAGACTGGCACGAATACGAATGGGCGTACCCACCAGTCCCCGACCAAAACGGATATATCGGCGCAGCCACGACCTTCGCCAGCGTGCGCAGCGGGGGCTACTTTAACGCGAAGAACGGAGACTCGGAGGACGACCTACTCGTATTCCCCATGTTCGACCTATACCGACTGCCGGACACCTACCTGCAAGAGTTCTGGTGGCTGGGACGTTTTGCCAACGGGACCCAGATCGTGCCTGGAAACTACACACTGCGCATCGCGGCCCTCGTGCCTTTTGGGGACAGGGCTGCCTCGGACGACTGGGATATCTTTTCAGCACCGTTTGAGGTCGTGCCCTTGAAGGCGTAG
The DNA here is from genome assembly GCA_022578945.1 of Hypoxylon fuscum. NCBI lineage: Eukaryota > Fungi > Ascomycota > Sordariomycetes > Xylariales > Hypoxylaceae > Hypoxylon > Hypoxylon fuscum. The sequence continues at coordinate 33,811 of MU399912.1, read as the reverse complement.
GGTGTCGAGCTGGGGCTAAGGGGGAAATTGGGTGCGGAAAGCAGGTAGTCTACATAATTCAGTAGGCTGTAGTGTACAAGTTAGACTCCGAAATCAAATCAAATCCAAATCCAACAAAGAGAAACGATAAACACCCTTTCAGCAACACGGTATAACTCTATTGTATATATGCTTGATGAGGTGGGTTGCTTCAGGTCTTTTATCTCAGTCCGCGACTCGCTTTCTGACTTGAGGCGAAGCAGGATGGTCCTCACAAAGGAGACTGCACAAAGACCTAAGACCTCGGCAGACCTCTTAAGGCACCCCGATGCCCTTCTCTTTCCTACTCTGAGTATGTATCTGACTAATTATTGTGACAAATCCTTTACCAAAATATAAAATTTACTTGCAAGATATGAAATCAAACGTCAAACTTACCGTATATGTCATGACCACAGTCATGAGCGAGGCACTAGCGTAGGGATAGATCGGATCCGAACCTTGGGTTAATCTCGTCTGCACATCAACTCATGTCTACGCGTGAATTGACACGGAGCGGATGGCAGCGGCATCGGCGACTAACGCGCCATCGACTCGAGAGAAGAGAGCACCTGCTCTCGCAAATCGTCCGCTGTCATGAACTAATAGGTTCGCGAAACATGGGCCCTGAAATACCAGGTGAGTTGCTCGTGTAGGTCTTTATAAAGTGGCGTTGCTGATGGAATGATAGTTCTGGTTGCACCTAGGGGTGGCCTCACCATAGAAAACCACTAATAGGCTGGGCCGGATATATCCGCATTGGAAACAATTGTTTTTTCCGTGGTTAAGCTGAACATAGGTGACGAACGAGGGGTAGCATAGCTATTGAATACGAAGCATTTTTAGGAAGCACTGGTGTTGCGAAAGGAGATGAAGTGTGCATCTTGAGACTTATGGAAACCAAGGTCTGATGTTCCATGCATTGTGAGGTAAGGTGAAGCCGCATAGAATTTATCGCGTTATAAAATCAGTGGAATTTTATTGTTTGCGAATGGGCTGAGCCATGCTGGTCAATTCGGGGTCGCATGAAAAGAACTAGTCCCTTAATAATTAGGTAAGTTACGCGGATTGCAGAGGCGGTTTCTTCAATAGTCGATGTTGCCTTTAGGACTATAGAATATCAAAGAACATAGGTAGCGACGCGAATATTGGCATTTCTTAGTCGCGAAAAATCGGCGGGGCTGCTAAGTTTATGTAAGTATTCCCTTAGCGTTTCATTGCACGGTTTCAGGCGCAGGGGCGCTCGGCTCAAAACATTTGTTCCTACTGCCGAGCAATTTCCTACTATGTACACGAGCGCACCCGAGGACAACTTGCCGGTTCTTGATCTTAGTGAACGCCCATTTCAATTTCGAATCATTCCAACTGTTAGTGAGACTTAGTGAACGCCTTCGTTAAAGATCATGGGGGTAATTCGGAGGAGTCTAAGCGCCATTCTGGCTGGGTCGGTAGGAAGCGTCGCCTATCTGACCGCAACGACGAATATCGTGACCCCACTCCCGGACGACGATGAGATATGGGCCACTAAAAGCTTCAAGAAGTTTAATCGGTACCAGAATCCACCGTTGAATGATTACTGCTGGAAGCGATTACCTTTATCTCAAGTCCGGCCTGAGCTGCGAGACAACGAAGAGGCTCTGACAACCGAGTTCTGTCGCGGTGCATGGGCTGGATACGGTACGTTAAGTAGCCTCTTGGGCTTGAACGATAAAGTGTGAAGTGTGAGACATATGGACTGATAAGTTTCCTCTAGCATATGCACCTCAGCGCATTATCATGAAGCTTGCCAACAGAGGTCCCAATACCAAAGACCAACTATTTGACCGACAGCAATTGGCATTTTCCAAGTATGAGCTCGGGACGCGGTTCTCGGACCACTTCGAGGTGGTAGAGAGGACAAGCAACTCGGTCATGGTGAGAGCGGGCGGATCACCCTTAGAACCTGGTCCTCGCGAGATGGATGGGCTGTTCGTCGTGAGCGCCAAGGTGGACAAGCAGGCTGGTACGGTTGACGTGGGCCTCAAGTCGGCCTTCTTCAATAGCTTGGAGCCTCTCCGTGATGAGAAGAACCCGACTCCTTTCGTTATTGAATTACTTCACCGATATTATGCCCGAGCGATGGTCGATAGCGGAGTCCGAAGATTGACACGATAATTGTCGCCCAAACCAGATTTCCTAGGTATCGTCACCGCCAACAAATGCGTCGAATGCATAACTTACCTACATCTTATAGTCATAAAGCCACAACCTGCATGTGTATCTCAACTCTCCAAAACACGTATAATCCTGAGAATTAAATTATGGGACATTTGAATTGGAAATAAGATATCGCTAAAGTTTCTATGTACATGCTTTTTGCTTTTTGTGTACTAGCTAGGTACCCTATATGTATGGTGGTGACGTCATGCCGCCTAGTGTCCCTGGCCGGAGCATTTCTTCCAGCCAAACGCCCGAGTGCAAACTCCGAACGAACTTGTTTCACGCACGTGTACACGTACCTTTTTCTTCTTCTCATCACTTCCCTCTATTAAGTGAAATGGGACAGGTGCCTTCAATATGACTCGGCGTGAGACTTTGATCACGCGTTCCATAGTCTACGCGATTCTGAATACGAAAGACGATGGCAAACCTGCTCGAAAATCGTCACTTCTGGGGCGGGTCCTTAGGGTATTCTATATCTACTGGTTGACCTTTCGACTGGTACGACATGACCTATTCAAGGCCCTGCGTGGTGTCTGGGGGATCAAGGATGACGACTACAGAGCGAGCTTCAGTGGTGGGAAGCAGAGCCGCAAGAAGAAGGGCAAGGCAGCATTGACACCCATGGGTGATATGGGCTACAGCGGCTCTACCTTCTTTCGCACCAGCGACAGTGCTTATCTAGTGAAGTCGGTTCCCAGACATTTCGAGCATGATTTCTTCAAGAATGAATTACTCTTGCCCTATGCCGATCACATGCATGCCAACCCATCTAGCTTACTGGTACGCATTACCAACTTCCTCGAGAACACCCACCAAAGCATTGGCGTGCTACTGGGCCTCGCGCCAAGCCATCATATCATCATGGAAAATATCATGTATGGTCAGGATCAGGAGCCTCAAGCAGGGTCAAAACCGAAATGGGAATCTTGGGACCTCAAGCCAACCTCCTATTTCTTCCCTGAGAGAGATATCGCTGGAGGAGCGTTGGCCTCTGAAGCTACCTTGTCGAAGCTTGCTGACGAATTCAACGACAAGATTCGACTTTCAGAGGCTCAGGCTGCCGCGTTTCAAAGTCAACTAGAAAAGGACACTCAGCTGCTTGCGGATTGCAATGCCGTCGATTATTCTCTGTTTCTTGTTCGCATCTCTGCCGCAAATGCACCAAATGCCGAATTTCAACCACCACTTCAGTCAGGAGAGACTAGTGCGGAGCCAATTCCGCCTTCTCAGCCACCTTTTGCGCCTCCAACCCCACCAAGCTGGCGTACAGGAGTCATGTCGAGCGATGGAAAGGAAGTGTATAGGGCAGCTATACTAGACTTCTTCTGGGCTAAACATACTGTCCACGCAAAAACAATGACGGGGCTAGTCGATACATATAATCTCATTGACGATCAAGGGCCAATGAGCATCACCACCGACAGTAAGGAGTATCGCGATCGGTTTCTGAAGATGTGTATGGAGTGCGTAGACATACAGGAATAATGACTAGGCCATGTTTCTTTTTCCGGTAAAGATATGGTACGGATGCTGGTGTTTATGAGAAGGAAGATTGATTATGGTATGATACCAATTTCACCATTTCATCGTCATTTGATACGCACACGAGATACCCCTAAATGCTGCCAAGTTCGAAGGCGGTAGACTTTTTCAAAGCTTTCTCCCTTCACTATGGTGTCCCCGTTAAGTAGTAACTTAGTAATAAACGCTGCTATAGTTAGACGTAAAGTTCATCATTCATTGTATGAAGTCTATCGTCTCACTTCGTTATTTTCTCGTGAATTTATTAATAAGAACACCAGGTGCTTGGGTAAAAGTCTTTCACACTGCTCCTAGAAGAGACAAAACGAATATGCCTCTCAAAATACCCGTAGAACTTTCTTCTTCGGCTCTTTGCATATAATAGTTGGATGTTGTCTACGTCTACGAAAATGACTCTGGTCTCTCATCTACCTGATACCCCATTAAAGGAGTGTACTCAAAGTCACGGTATAAGACGTCCAAGATATCATGCCCCCCCTCCGTCTCCTGCTTCGCCGTGATCTTCGTCGAGTACTCGGCATTTATATAGTCAGGAGCTACAGAAAAAAGGAATTACAGGTGCCACCTCGCAGATGTCCCTTCTTGTAATGCTACTTTCGACGCTGGAGCGTCGGTTTAGTCCACTACCTTCCGAGCCAGCCCTGATCTGTTTTATTTTGACAATACATACCTTTTTTTCACTTTCTTCTTCTTCTTCAAACAGGAAGCTCATTGACAAACCCTCTCATCAATTTTCAAAGGGTTTATCAAACGAAGTATCTCGATCTAAAGCTTCACCCTTATTACTACAATAACAAAGCCAACTCGATTTTCCCGCTTGAGGAAAGGTTGTTTAATCATTTCTAAAAGGTACATTCTCGAGCTCAAGATGAGTATTTTATTTCGTGGCACATTCGCTAATGCCAGAACAGCTAACTGCCTCCGCTTGATCAAGATAACAATCAACCATCCGACTCAAACCTCTTCCTATAATCATACCCGAGCAAACCAACCCGTATCAATTGAGAAAGATGACGGCCCCACGAGAACGAGCTGTTAAACAGCTGACGCTAATGAGAAGAAATTTGAATAAGATCGATGACATGGTGGACGGACTTCTCGTGGTGTTAGAAGACGTCCCTGACCATCAAATCCTGGAGACAATGCCCAACAACTTCCCAATGGATCTGAAAGAAGCAGATTGTCTCCTTTCAGCTGTCATCGCCAAGCTAGACGGCAACGCGAACGCGCGATACATGGTCGGAGTAAAGAAATGGATGATGGTCCCGGGCTTCAGCGTACGAATTCAGGAAGCGCGTTTCGAAAGACTTTCTCCTTCAACAATCTCGCTTCCAAGTCAACAGCCGCCTCCCGTAAGCCAGCCAATGATTGGGCCCCTAGGTACAGAAAGACAGGACAATCTAACTCAGCCCCGTGGACGAGAAAACTCTAGTGAGTTGGACGAAGAAGCCGTAGCATACGGCAGGTTTCCTCTGCAGAGCTTGTTCGTGGAAACGCCCATCGATATCCGCACTTTTCCATCGCCGTTCCCCACTCCCATTTCAAACACTCAGAATACCTGGGAGCATCTCAAACAAACCTTCCGCACTAAGGGAAATGTAACTGCGAGTTATGATTCCCAGGGAATTATAAGGCTTGACAATATCATGGAAATGACGGGACTCGAAGAGGTGAAGACTTGGCTAGTCGGGATTGCTTCCAGATTCTCTGTTACAGGAATAGGAGAAGTACTCGAGCCCAAAATCGAGGAGCTGAGTGTTGTCTTCGCTGGCAACCCCGGAACTGGAAAAACTTCGGTTGCCCAAGGCTACGAAGCCTTTATCCGCGAGAATAAGAAGTTACTCAACTGGGGTCAAAGGACAATCCTCGCAAGTGACCTCATGGGCAACGACGCCCACGCAAGGGGTGTACGATCCACGAAACTGATGCCGAGGACCATCTATACCATCGAGAATATTGGCGAGTTGGATATCGATGCCCGCCAGTATCTCATCACTGAAATGAGGAGTCTTCGGGGGATGGCCATCTTCATCCTCACCGGGCCCGAGAAAGCGTTTCATACACTTTCAAGCCATGGACCCATGCTCAAGACCATCCATTTCCCCGACTTCTCCAAGAGTGAGCTCTATGAGCTCTTCGTGAGGGATATGTTTGACCGGTTCGGAACTCGCATGCGATGCAAGGGATTCCGGATAAATGGAACACCTACGAAGATTCTCATCGAGCGCATATCCAAGGGGCGAGGAACGCCGAACTTCGGCAACATTTTCGCAGTTCGAGACGCCATCACTAAGATTCTCGATCGACAAACTCGACGTTGTGTTGAAGAAAGCCAGTCCGATCCGACCGTCAATCGTCTCCTCATAACGCCAGAGGACTTAATCGGACCTCCGCCTTCGAGAGCTTTGGATGACTATCCAGCTTGGAAGGAGCTTCAGAGCATGGTTGGCTTGAAATCTGTGAAGAATTCACTCAAGGCCATGATCCTCCAAACCCAGCGCAACTACGAGAGAGAACTGCGGGGTCTACTGCCTATCAGGAGCACGTTGAACCGATTATTCCTCGGCAATTCAGGAACAGGCAAGACGACCGTGGCCAAGTTGTACGGTCAGATCTTAGCCGATGCTGGACTTCTTAGCAGCTCAGAGGTCATCGTGAAGAATGCGGCCAATTTCATCGGCTCATATGTTGGCGAATCTGAGAAAACAACCAGGAGCATCCTGGGTGCTACAAAGGGGAAGGTACTGGTTATCGACGAAGCCTATATGTTAGGTAGAGCCAGCGATTCCCAGCATCCCCACAGCTATGGTACAGCTGTGATAGACACCATTGTTGGAGAGATTCAGAGTAGCGACAACGAAGACCGATGTATCATCTTACTCGGATACCGCGATGAGATGCAAGAGATGTTCCGCAACTCAAACCCTGGCTTGGCACGCCGATTCCCTATGGCTTCGGCGTTCGAGTTCGAAGACTACACGAAAGAAGAGCTTCGCAAGATCATGGATCTTAAGCTAACTGAGCAGGGGTTGCAAGCAACCGACGATGCCAAAAACGTAGCGATGGAAATCATCGAGCGAGCCCGAAATTCCACCACTTTCAGCAACGCGGGAGAGGTAGACAATCTCCTAGGTCGAGCCACGGAACGCCAGAACATGAGACTTGCGAGTGGCGAGTATCTCGAACCTGAAAGTATGCAATATCTCGAGGCCCAGGACATGGACGAGGACTTTGACCGCGTCGATCGAGCTGGGTCGGACATTAAGGAACTCTTCAAAGATATGGTGGGCAGAAAAGATCTAGTAGAGAAACTAGAAGGCTGGAAGAAGATCGTCCAGAATGTGAAGGCGATGAATCTCGGAGACCCGAGAAAGTTCATACCCTTCCAATTCATCTTCCGCGGACCCCCGGGCACAGGTAAAACAACGACCGCCAGAAAGATGGGCAAGGTCTTCTACGACCTAGGCTTCCTTGCCACCACCGAAGTTGTCGAATGCTCGGCCTCAGACCTGGTCGGGAGATACCTCGGCGAGACCGGACCAAAGACGCGCCGTGTCTTCGAGAAGGCGCTTGGTAAAGTCTTGTTCATCGACGAGGCTTATCAACTCAATTCCAAACTTCATGGCTCGTATACCTCGGAAGCGGTAGGCGAGATGGTCAATATTCTCACGCAGGAGAAATTCCACAACAAACTCGTCGTCATCCTAGCCGGCTACAGAGCGGAGATGGACGAACTGCTAGCGACAAATCCTGGACTGCACACTCGATTCCCCGAGAAGATCGACTTCCAGAACCTGAGTTCGTCTCAGTGCTGTGACTTGTTGTTTCAGTTGGTCAAAGATATTTCCGATCCTGGTCTATTTACCCCTAAATACCGGAAATCATGGGAGGATTACTTTGATAGCCTTACTGATCTGCCTTTCTGGGGTAACGGTCGCGATATACAGAATATAGCCAGACGTATCATTTCTGCAACCCTCAGCTCAGATATGCCCGGCTATCCTATGGAAATTGAAGACCTATTCGCCGATCGATGGGCATTGGTCTCCGCTGATAGTTCTGCTGACAGTACCCCATCTAGATAAACACAAGGACTGAGAATCCGAATGATTTGGTCTTCAACTGTGTAGTAGTTTCCTCATGGATACGATATGCACAATTACGGACCTTGTCACTGAGCATCGTGGAGAGTAAGCATCTATGGCGTGAAAGGACAAGTTCAGGGCATTGGAACCTGTCATTTCACCTCATAGCATGGTTCGGGAATCGAACACCTACCTAGGTACCTGCTACGGCAGGGTCACTACCTGGGTAGTCTCGGTATTGGCTCCTGGTTAACGACAAACATCCCCCTTTTCACTTCTTTCTTTTTACGTTTCGAGTTGAGGATGGTTATGAAGTGTCTCTTAAGACAGATTGCAGGAGAGGCAGTTGCAGAAGTGAGAAGTAGTCACAGAGGTTCGCTGGTAGATAGCTGACAAGACACCTACCTGGTACCTAAGGTAGTGAATAATATGGCCATCGCCACTTGAATCTTACCCGAGACTCTACCTAACCCAGTGACCTTGTGCCCCTTTTAAACACATAGCCCTAGCTGGTGGATAATCAACTTCGCTGTTAACACCAGCCTTGCTCGCTTGACGTGAATTAAATTAGTTCCTATAAACACTCCGTTAATTAAAGGAACTTCAGTAGAATGTGATTTATTCAAGGTCTGGTTTGGTCAGATTTATCAAGTATTCTGATAGGATGCCAACCTTTCCTAGGGAGAACGCCGAGGCCTACGGACTTTAAAGGGATTCAAACGTAGGTAATTTACCCCTTGGTACTGTTCATGAGTATGGCTTTACACTAAGAAAATATTAAGAGCACATTGAATCTGGGTTTCATTATCAAAAGTAGCAGCGGCTGCTGCCTTGATTTTGATGCAAGTGAATAACTTCGTAGGGGTTTTTAGGGGAGGGGAGCTACTAGGCTTAAGTCGTATGAACGTCGCAACATGGCCTATCGCCAAAGTATTCCGGCCATAGATCCTACCATGTGTCTAGGAAATTACATTCCCATACTATCCTTTGTCCAATCATGTTTCTAGAAGCCATAACAAAGTAAATAAGTCCAAAAGAATCCATTGTTCTGCAATAATGCCATTATTCCAAAACGCCGCTTTTCTTTGATGACATGTGACAAGTAATGGTCGGGTTTAAAGCTACGATATCACCATCTTTCCATATTTTAGCTTCCTTCCTACTTCTAGTGACATAGTTAGGAGAGAAGACCACGAGCAGTAAGTTAGACAGGTCTCGGAATAACGGGTTTGGAAGAAACAAATATCAACTAACCTCGCCTGAACTCCGAACCAAGTTCCTAAATACATAAGTCTGTCTACTTCCCCTATTTTCAATTCCCACCTACCTCATATTCCAGCAGTATGGATTCCATAACCAACATCTTCCCTACGCTACAATCCACCATCCCCCATCTCCCTCCCCTCCACTCCCATCTTCTCCCCGTCCTCCTCCTAACCCTCCTCGCAACATTCCTCGCAACCTACTGCGCCGCCATCACCCTCTATCCTTCCCCACCCCTCCCCAGCAAGAGAATCTTACGCGCTTACCTAGCCCAGCAAGGCCAAGAAGACTGGGTGTCCCTGGACATTTTGATGCCGAGCCTCGGGGACCTTCTGGTTGCGCACTGGGCGCTGTTCTGGCGCCGGCCGGTCCGGGCCATCGTGTGAGTTCTCGGCTGGGTGTTTCAGGGTGACGTGGGCGACGCAGCGGATATATGGTTGAGCACGGAGATGTGAGGGGTTGAAAGGGGACAGGGGGTAATTAGGTAGGTAGATGCCTAGGGTAAAAAGCGAATATAATACCTGTGAACAGACGGATAGAGGTAGATAGGGTAGTTACAGGGTAACTCTAGGATAGCTACAGTGCTAGTTGTTGGCGATTGTGGCTTGGTTTGGACGCGCTTGTACGCATGGAAGTAAAATAGAAGGGGTAAATAACCTAGGGAAGGTTGACGAAACCTTTGGAAGGTCATTATTACCTATTGGGCAAGTATTATGTTAAGACGTAAGGGGTAGTTTGAATCATAACAATCCAAGTCTGTTACTATCATCTCAATTCTTAATCTGACAAGTGCAAAAATGATATCGTAGCATTGCTTAGTTACAATAGCCTCATATCATGTCGAGCCTAACACCCACTTCAACAAACGGTTCTCTTCCCTGCAACCTAACTTTTACATTTAATACGTAGGTAGTAGGCACTTAATAAAGAAGAGTGTTGCAAAGCAAAATACATCATTGCATTCGTCACTACCTATCAACAACCACACAAGGAGCAAACAGCAGTCTCCGAACTATCAAACAGCTACATGATATGTACAGCGCGGCCAGTAAGTACCTAGATACATGGCCAGTAGCGAAAAACAGAAAGAGCCGAACGGACGCCAGTCTCTGAAAGTGGGTATCAAGCAAGCTGTCCCGGGATCTTCTCTTCTAGTATCATACAAAGCAAAAAAAAGCCGTCTCTCGCCCGCCGTAGAATGTGTTGTTTTTGTAGCCTTGACTCGCCGGTACCGAACTCTTAAACAACAATTAAAAAAAGGACGGGAAATATAGCCCTTTGGTTGTGCTTTTTGGATCAAGGACTCAACAAGGTCTATTAGACTCGAATCGTCGTGTCGGCTTCTAGGCTGCGCGCGCTGCCACTGTCGCTCACGTCCTCGCCCAGCGCGGCGCGCCGAGCGTTGTCGCGCTCGCCGTAGATCTCCTCTCGCCTGGTCTTCGCGTGCTGCAAGCAATCGACATATGTCCTAAACTTGACGATCTCGCGCAGTAGATAACTAGACTTCCGCTCCCAGTTCGTCATAGCCTTGCCCGCATTATGGCCGCGCGGCGAAAACGCTAGGAGCATCGGTGATCGGAGCTCATTGTGTTTCTTTAGATCCCTCTCGATAGATTGGACGTAGGTCTCGAGGGTGTCCAGCTGGTCGGTTTCGGATAAGTTGCTGGGACGCAGCGACTGCGCTGGCGGAGTCCACTCGGCAATGTGAACTCTGTCGCCCGGTAGCTTGGTACGCGAGCTGCCGCCGACATCAAACGATGAACGGATGCTGCTCTGAAGACTGCCTTGGCGGCTGTGCATGCTTGAGCGTCCAGCCGCTGCGCTGCCTGGGCGTGGAGGCAGGGGTTCGTTGATGGGAGTTATTAGGGCCTCGTTAATAATGGCATCACTCCAGCCATATTCTATGTTGCTGACACCGCCAACCAGCGGGTGCGTGCTTAATCGAGCACTCCAGTAATTGATTGCGAGGACGAACTCCTTTCCGATCTCTTCCGTGCCAACTTGGAAGAGGTGCACAGCGCCGGTGGGCAGGCTGAGAGCCCAAACGTGTGGACGACTGCGAGAATATCCAGGCGCAGGAAGGGATGACGCGAGGGTTTGTCGCAGCGAGAATGTTCCAACGCTCGTAGCGTTTTCCTGCCAGTTCCCGCCACCGACGACAGCACCAGGTGCGTGTTTTCGGCCCACGCGAGCCTTCTGGCGCATCGATTTGCTCGAGAACGAGAAGAGACTCATGCTTCCCTTCTGGACGACAGCAAATACTTCGGTCCAGTTCCGTTCCTTAGCTTTCTTATCCATACCGTCAAGGTGATGCTTGTGAATGATTCTACCTTCCTTAACCCATGGTGGACCACATAGCTCGAGCGTTTCGTCCTCGAGCAGTTGAGTACTAGGCACCTCTTCACTCATGATGGACTGCCCACTGGTGCCGGGAGGAATGTCTTCACGTATAATGGCTTGACTCAGCGCATTAGCGAAGCCGATCGACTGCTGGTAGTCGCCATGCGGGTATGAACCAAAAGAGTCCATGGACATCGACGTTTGGGTCCTACCCAGTGAATAACGGCTCCACGTAGCAGACGAGGTGGTGGGACTCCAGATCGAGTTGCCATCGTCGAAACTTGTACGGCTCGAGGAGATTCCATTGCCAGGAAACCTCGGCCTCGATCGACTCTTGGAATTCCATCTACTCCCTGGAGCACGGCTCGCTTCGTTGATTCTCCCACGGGTAGAAGAAGCGTAGCTTTCAGAGGGGGCTTTTGATAAGACGCTTGGACTACGCTTGAGCATGTTCATGACCGAGAGGGTGCCTTGTGACTGGCTTTGCGGCGGAGTCGGCTCAGCTCCAAAGAGAGGCAGCCTCTCATCGCGAATAGATGTGTATATATCCTTCAACACTAGCTCGACTTGTTGCACCCAAGCCTTCATAGAGCCCTCAAAGGGCGTCTTAACAAGTGGGCCGCAGGTATCGATTGGGCCGTCCGAGTAGTTACCCAAAGCGGACTCTGATCGTGGTAGTGGTTTGAACGACGACCTCCAACTAGGCTTCTCCGGTTCTGTCTCCAAAGCCATACCGAATTCCGAATCAATGGGACTAAGTAGGGTACCGTTTTTCCCGGGTAGGATACTGGCCCGGTCAAAGGATTCGGGAGCCGAGTCAGCTAGCGCATGCTTGATGGTCGTCATGGTGTTCTTGACGAACTGACTTTTGGTCATCTTTGAATCGATATCTGCCAGGTGCAGATCAGTGTTCAAAAGCATGATGGAGTAACACATTGTGTGGATGATATCTGTAATTTGTGAGCTATACTTCGTAGTAATCCACGACTCAATTTGCTTACCAGTAGTCTTGAACCCGTGGTTAGGATTGCAATCGCACCATCGGGTCGAAAATGCGACTAGAATTCGGTCAACCTGTTGTGTCTCGGCTCTGAGGATGAGACGCCCGCATATCTGTCGCAAGGCAGTGAGTACACTTTGATTCGTAAAGTCGTAAAGTTCCATGTATGCTCTCAGGGTTCGTTGTCTTATAAGACCCTCTTCTCCCATCCATGCAGCAGCTCTATCTTTCTGGATGAAGTCTTCGTTTCCGTCATAAATCCTTTGCGCTTTCTGGCGGTCATCTTCTGTCGGTTCGCCTACGGACACTTCGGGCTCATCTAGAGGCGAACCCACCATTTCCGGGCTACACTCGGCACTATCTACCGTGACACTGGGCAGATTGTTGGGCGACCTGTTGTTGATTGTACCAGGGAAGGTTGAGCTTTTTCTCGGACCTTGGCGGCTGTCCCCGCTTGGAGAATTCTGCTGTAATACCAGTTTGGGTGACGATTCAGGTTTGGGGGAATCTTCATTCCTGGTCACCCGCTGCTCTTGGATTCCTAAACCTTTGGGTTCGTTTCTTGAACTCTTGATAACAGGAGAAGATTTACTGCTTTGCTGGTTCTGGCTACTGCGTCTTCCGACAGCAGCCGCCTTCTCGCCCTCGTCGCTACTATCGTTGAAGAATGTGGTATCACGTTCCTCGGTATACTTCTTGGGCAACTCGGGGAGCTCTCGCATCGACATTTCCATCTGCGTTCGCCTTCGGGTAGATTCTTGATTTCGTAGGGCTGATGTAGATTTGACTGTCCGTATAGTCGCGCTTGGACTGGGCTCGTAATCCGGCGAGAAGCCTCGAACTTTACGGGTATTGTTATCTTCATCCTGCGACTCGTAACCACGTAAACGGGGCGAGTTGTCCTGAACCGTGGATAAGAGTCCGCTAGGTCTAGTTGGTGTGCTGCTTTGCAAATATGGACTCATGATCTCACGCAAGCTGCTGACAGGACTGGCCTCGCGCGCAGGGAGTGACTGCTCTTTGAGTCTGCTGATTTCCATCGGCGAAGGTACCGGAGGTGGTGGCATGGGTGGCTCAGCTACAGACTTCTTTCTCCTCCTGAAAAACGACGACTTCTTTTGAATAACATGGGGTTGGGGAGCAGAGCGTTGCGAATCTCTCGATGGCGGTGTAGGCTGGGCTTTCGTCTGCGATGCTATGTGCTGTAACCTGTTGTTCCCAGGACCAGGACCAGGACCAGGACCAGGACCAGGACCAGGACCAGGAGCTTCCACAGCCTCTGTCGATGTCGACGCGGCCGGTGATGGCTTCGTCTCTGGAGCATTCCGATACCCAAATATCCTGCTAAAGAAGCCTTGTTTTGACTGCGGAGCCGGGGCCGGACCCCCTTGCAAGAGCTCTTTGGATTTCTCGTATCCGACATGCGGTGCAGGAGCAGAGTCGTGCTCAACTGAAGGTAGCGGAGGAGGCGCCTCACGTACCTCGCGCGACGGAGCGTACTTGGATTGGGTGGTCTTCATAGTACCACTTCTCGATCTCGCCGTGGACTTTCTACGTTCAGAAGCGGACTCGGGCTCGGGTGGAGGCAGAGGCTTTGGCGCAGCAGCAGGGGATGGCATATTTGGACGTCGGGGACCGACGGGGATGGTTGGGGTCGGTGCTGCTTCGTAATCGTCGACGAGAAATGTATTGGAGAATTCAGATTGACAGGCGTTGGGAGAACCTAAAGAGGGTCTTTCTCCGTAGTCGAAACTTGACGATCTCCCGAGTCCGTTCGCGCCGACACTATGCGCCCATCGTTGGGTCTGTAGAACTTGGGCATAGCTACCGGCTTCTATGCTGTTGGTGCTACTGCTCTTGCTAGTCTTACCACCTCTTGAATGTAATACACGTCCACCCGTCGCACCAGGGTGACTCCGTTCCCGTAAACTGTTGATACGGCCTAGGCTCGACTGAAAGCCAGAACTGCTGTTACTACGTCGCCCTCGGGAGAACTGGCCTGACAATCTACTCGACGTGTCATCTGTACCTTCCAAGTCGGAACTATACGTGTAGGCATGACCTTGACTGTGACTAAGACCTGAACTCCACATGCGTCCTGGGCGAGTAGTAGTTGTTGTCATGGACCTCGTATAGCCGTCACCCCTTTCAATCCTCGGAGGACTCAGGGCATCGTCATCGTCAAACATGTTATTAGCTGTGGGGGTATGGATCTGCCCGAGAGAGAATTGGTCGAGAGAGGACAGCATATTGGTGACGAGGGAATCCCGGGTGAATTGGCGGGCTGGTAGAGATAGATCGTGCGAATCTCTTACGTGTCTGTTTCGAGAGGGTAAGTCTGGTAGCTCGACTTCGTTTCTACCATTCTCGTCGGAACCATTGTCGAGAAAAGACTCGTCCGAATCGCGCGAGGCCACAGAATTAGTTTGAGGTACTCTATACGCTCGGCTAGATACGGGTGGCTTTGTTTTAGATCTCGCAGGGGGTATGGCGGGAGGTATGGCGGGAGGCGTAGAAGGTATAGAGTCGCGCATTGAGTCACGGCTTTTGCTGGAAATGTTTATGTTCAGGTCCGGGTGTCGGCGCTGGGCTCTTCGATTGTTCTCCGAGGAATGCATCCTCTCGATTGGTCGGTTAAGGTTGGACGAAAGTAGAAACGAAGGCTGCCATACGAAGCACAAGACAGTAATGGTCTGATCCTGTCTATGCTTGTCCTCCTACTTGTCCTCCTATTTGCCCTTCCAGCATCCAATTCCCAACCGACGACTCCTCCGAACCTTTTATTCGCCTTGACTCGTCAATGCTAGATGCGGTTTCATCTAGTCTGAGAATTCCGACGACAATACGGGCGATTGTTTGAATAAACCAAGATTCGTGGCATGTGCGGTGCGGCGCAACTAGTCGGCGTATATTCGTAACGAGAAACAGAGATGGGATTAAAGTATTTATCGTACCGTATCGTATCGTATTAAAAAGACTAGAGGCGCGTTGGGAACTGGAGATCGGGTGATGAGAACGACAATTGATGACGAAAGAGAAAAAAAAAAAGAACGTTGAACAGACAAAATTATGGTCTGATTGAAACTCCAAAGGGTCCAATGCCCAGTTGCCAATGGCCCGATGGAAGTTGCGAAAGTGAAAAAAGTCAAATTCAAAGTATAGAAAAAAGTCAATCTGAACCGATCTGGAAGTTGCTGTTGGACGAAGGAGACCTCGAACCCGGATAGGGGAGTTTAGAATGCACGACTAAACAATGGCCCAAAGCCAAGACCCAGTCGCAGAAGGGTAAAAGATTATTGGTGCGAACTAGCACGGCACTAGCATCGTTAGCGGTGGGGGTCTCCAGGTACCTTGAACTGAATAGCCAGTAGCAGCTTAACAGCGCAGGAACGCGTCCCCCACAGAAGTATCGAAAAACGTATCGAAGAAGCTATAGCACGCAAAATAAGCCACAGTAGCGTGTCAGATCTTAATTGCTAAATGCTCGGCAATATCTAGATAGTAGATATTTCTTACTATTATTACCTACAGATCTGTACATGCATCGATAGAGTTAAGATGAGTGAATGATCCCTTGAAAGTACCTATGTATGTTAATAATATTAATGGAACAATTGCACTGTAGGGCTTCACATGATGGACAACTCATTAACGGTGTCTTACTTAACATCACTTTTTTAATTGATATCTTAAAATAAGACGAAGCACTATTGACACAATGGTCGATCCTATAAGTCACATCCACATGATAGCCCTACTTTCAAAAAGCAACAACACATAGATAAGGGTACTAAGGCAACCAATCTATCTTTGAGTCAAACGGGTTGCGTCTGGAAGCACTGCCGTTAACATGATTATCCACCCCAAGATGAGACTCGTGCCTAGATATCCATGAGGCAAGCTCTAACTAGATTGTTACAAGCTCATACATACTTAAACCTCTACTAATAGGATGACGTGTTCCTGGCCTTAGAGACAATCCACCTTGTCTTCTCCCGTCGTGGTTCAATGAAACGTTCGTGTGTAAGAATAGAAACTTAGCGTAGCTTTGTCATTAACGGCAAAAATATTCGTAGTCGTCGAAACGACTTTGAAGTTATTAAACTTAAGATTCAATTCGAGCGCCACGCCAGCGTCAAGCCCAAGCGCCAAGCCTAGGGTTCCCCTGAATCCTTGCAGCCGCGTGGACAGGGTCCCTTTTGCCTGCATCCTGTCTTATTATCCAAAACCAAGAATTCCTAACAGCGAACCCTGAACTTTCCATTCCTTCGCCGCGAAACATTTCTTCAATCTACAGAATACATATGTTGTCGACACGTTCTCGTCCTGCATGTTTTCACTTCCGTCGCTATCGTCCATGTGTGCGCAATGCAATAAATCTACTTGTTAACGAGTGTTCGCCAAAGCAAATTTAATCAGCCAATCCCCGGACGATCGCACCGTTTCACCTGCCGAGCCTGTCAACTCCAGCGCTTCCGCCCGCATCATGCATCTATCTGAAAGGGTAAGAGCTTCTAGATCCGCCAACACTACTCAAAATCCAGGGGCGCCAAAATATTGACAATACCACGCGATACGTGTCATCGTCACCTATCAGGGCGCTTCTTCGTGGTCGACATCCTGGGACAACGACAATGACATGCAGAAACACACCTTGGGAGATCTAACTTAGTAGATTTCTCCCAAAATTGAAGTATTATTTGCTTGAATGCTGTAGCAAAATCGAACATCACACAAAAATTGGCAGGTCGGCAGATAATCAATAGATCAACGGGTGTGTCCGCTGTCCGTTGCACAACCGGCAACAACGGCAAGTGAAGGCGTCTGCCTAGCCGTTGTACGGCAGATGTAGTGGACAATAAGCCTGCAGCCACCAGTCGCTACTCCTAGCGCAAAGAAGCTAAGGTTTTTTTTGAGATGATATGCGGCTAGACCTGATCGACCGGCAAAACATGTTGTAGACCCCTATTTGAGTGATCTACGGTTCTACAAGACCGATACCTACCCCTATTTTATTTTTTCCGGTTTCGCTTTAGATCATACCGAGGGAGCAAAAAATTATTACTTTAGGTAAGTAGACACATTGTTCTTGTTTCGCTATTTACTGCCAGTTATAATCCAGTTAGACTTGTACTCTTTGAAGTCGAGAAACTTACAATTATATTAATGTTGGCTGCAGTCGGTGGCTGATTAACATACATACCTTCGAAATTCCTACCATGGAATTGAGATATATTGATTTCTCCTTAATTTGCGAACGGAGAATTTCAAATGCCACGGCTAGAAATTCGATACAGCGCCTCAGAGCTACATATTCGCCAACTCCTCTTAGGCATTTGCATATCTCAATCAAACCAAACGACTTCTACAAATTGAAGAAATAGTCTAAGAGCGGCTACCTGCGATTTAGGATGCGACGATGTCTCGGCAGCGGCTCCGGCGGTATTCGGATCACCTCGAACAGGAAACCCGTGGGATCGGCCGGGGCATTAAGCGCTCTTTTCGTTGCTAAGCGATGCTACTCACAAGGAAACATTCAATTATATCAACCTGCGCTTAATGATTAAGCGTTTGCTTCCTATCTTCAACACTCCCTGAGCGACAGGCATTTTATCGCCCGCGGAGTTCGCTTAGAGAGCACGTGTACTAATTTTGTATTAGATTTCAATACAGCTCATGTCTTGAAAAGTCCACAGTGAGACTTTCGTCATACCCCTCAGCGTTGCGTGGATAGCTAGCAACTACCTAACTGCTTGGCTAAAGCTATCTTCTACTGAAACAGATGCATGGCTTTTTATCTCCATGAGGTAGGTAGTCAGAAGTCTACTAGCAAGCAAAATGTCTAAGCGGTACCGCCGCCGCTTGTATTTCCGCTCGACTGCTCACTCTTGACAGCAAACTGCCTAAAGGTTTCCATGTCGACCATGCTGAGTGCGCTATCTTCCGTAGCGTCTAGGTCGACACGCGGGACGCCTAGATTAGTGACCTTGCCACTACGGTAGGCCTGGTAGGCCTCGAGCCACCGGGCCGTGCACAAGCACCACCTGCAGCCGCCCTTGAGGCCTACAGTACGTAAGTCGTTGCCACGCGAGGCCGAGAAATCCAGGAATTCGTCCGTCACTACGCCGGCCACGGCGTGGCTGCCCGGGTCAACACCGCCGGTCCGACAATACCCGTCGCGAAAGAAGCCAGTCACAGGCTGCTGAGAGAACTGCTTGAGGGGTTGCTTGAACACTGGGACGATGACATGATCAGTAAGACTATTAATATTAACCCGTGTGAGTCGCTTAGAGTATTGTGCACTACTGTATGACACTTCGTAATTGCGGGGAGGTTAAGGCAGGTGAGTTGTTAGGCATGCAGGTGAGTGTCAGCGGCGTTAGGCGTACCATTTAGCGGGCTTGATGCCATGGCCTTTATTGTGAGTGGAACCTGCGGCTCGTATGACAGTTGCGCTATTTTGGATAGGACCGACCACAGAATTATGATCGACTCAGGTAAAGAGACGGCGTTGTTATGCATCTATCACTTACAAACAGGTTTGGAACAAGCTTGGAAGTTTGCAATTGCAATGAACTGAAGATGAACTGAATTGGAATCATTCTGGATCTTCTAGACCATTGGATTAGCCTGTTAGCAAATGGGAGAGTTTTCGCTTAATCACATGAAAGCATAATAAAATATTGAGGAAATGACGTCATGGAATTGGGGAATAAAGAGCAATTCTTGTTTATGTTATCGTAATTCAAAAACTTTTCTTTTTCACAGCTGAGGCACTAGAGTATTAGCATGAAGTTCATCACCACAATTTTCTTCTTTCTTGCCATGTGCATAGCTGCATAGGCAGATAGGCTACCTACCTATGTATGTACCTCTCGCTGACTATTGAAAACAAACCGTCATAAGTCCGAGAGAGCCGGTGCTCTAATCAACCGGTTGTTGATATTGCGAAAAGCTAAGCCACGCTCATGCATCTCTGCCTTAGTGTATGTTGTTGGTCAGGAGAAATTCTCACTCGTAATCGGTTTACTTACTACGTAAGGTAGGTACAGCAACAAAACAGCGGAGAAAGACTCGAGTTTTAATATTGCTCTACAAGGATGACTACCAATATGTAGACATTGATGCCTGGCTTCGTACAGTCATAACTTCATGCTATTTAACTAATTCTACTGAACGTCACAGAGAATAGGCTATCAGATTTTTACTACGGATGTAAAAGGGGGAACCGGAGTATTCACACCGGTCTAACAGTTATTAATCTCCACGCGGCCGAAAACCGATCATCGCAGCAGCCAACAAGACGGCCCGTACGCCATCTGGCCATGCAGGTCTAACAATTGAAGAT
The DNA here is from genome assembly GCA_022578945.1 of Hypoxylon fuscum. Lineage (NCBI taxonomy): Eukaryota > Fungi > Ascomycota > Sordariomycetes > Xylariales > Hypoxylaceae > Hypoxylon > Hypoxylon fuscum. Next base: position 14,013 of record MU399912.1, on the reverse strand, counting down.
GCAAGTAAGCACAGTCATCGTGATCTTGCCCGGTTCACCGATACCCGCATGAGAGCGGGCAACGCACGTTCCCTAGGCAATGCCTCTTCCAAGGAATTCCACCGAAGATCTTGGGCTAGGCTATGGGACGAAAGGAGATGCATCATCTGAGAATGACAGCATCAACTACATAGTACAATGCCTGCGAGCATAAGCCGCATCGCCGTTGTTTCTAGTGTTTTCTAACACCCTTCAAATCCTGTTCTACATAGTAGGAATGGGGTGACAACTATCCGGCCCCATCCGGATCGGCTGGCCCACACAGCTGCCCACAAAGATCTCGGCTCAACTACTACAACGTTGTATCTTGCGAGGTTGTATCTAGGGTCTATTATTATGTACTTGGGAACAAGATCTTGGGACGACCATGCCAGTACAGATTAGGTGCTCCAGTTTATACGAAGCTACGAGGACCACTGTTGGGCATGGCATCTCGCGTGCTCGGCACCTGTCAACAAAGAACGGCGACCGCTTCTTTGACTTATCATTTCCGTTGAATAAGCCCCGTAATATATATCGTATTCAAGTGGAGATTAAATATGCTAATTTTGGGATTCTTTCTGCAGCGTGCGCTAACGCGGTGATCAGGCTGGGCGGCCATGATAGCCAATCATTTCCCGCACCTTTCCCAGTCGAGCAGTTGGGTGACAGCACATATCATGTCGCGGCCAACTTGCCGGCTGCTGAGCTGATTGGCTGGTAACGAAGTGCAGCAGACTGGCATACCACCCTTTTCGCAGGATCTGCACCAATGCGGGTTGAGCTTTATTCGCCTGCTCGTGTCCATGTCGTATTGGAGTTGGCGAAAGCTAAGACTTTACGCCAGCCTCAACGTCAGCCCACTCATTATTCCACCGACACGGTAGGTAATGGATCAAGCTTGGGCGATATTTACGGGGCTGGCTTTGTGATGGAGCGTTGGGATCGACTGGTATCGGCGCCCCAGCTGATGACCGTCAGTTCTACCTGAAGCAGCGCGATGTCACTCTATAGTATGTGAATACATAAAGGGTCCTTCGCTGCCCCGAAGGTTTTCTCCCATTACCGCTCTCCGGTTCCTTAGCCATATAAACATATTGCCAAGTCACTCGTTTATACTTGCGCATCACAGCTCGTTTCTAACTCACGATCGCTATCGTCGTTCGCTAAGGATATCCCTAATCCCTAATATAATCTAATATACCGAAAATGCGTGGATTTATTCTGAGCCTGGGGGCTCTCGCTCTCACGGGCACTACCAACGCCCTACCGGAGTACCCAACGTACCCCGAGTATCCCACTTCCACCCCCGGAGTCAGCACTACCAGCTCGACTTCGTCTGTTCCTGGATACCCAGAATACCCGACCTCCAAAGCCAGCAGCAGTTCGACTTCGTCTTCCGCAGCTGTGTCGTCGTCTACGTCTGTCCCAGGATACCCGGAATATCCCACAAGCTCCCCCTCTAGCTCCGTGGTTAGTAGCACGTCTTCCTCGTCAGCTGTGTCGACGTCTTCCATCCCGTCGTACCCCACATACCCGGACACCACCTCCAGCTACGAGGTCAGCACCTTGTCTTCGACTTCGTCTACTAAGGCTGTATCGTCGTCTACATCCGTTCCCGGATACCCGACATACCCGGCAAGCTCAGAGACTAGCAGCACCATCTCCTCGACGTCTTCCTACGAAGCAAGCTCCTCAAGCTCCGTCCCAGGTTACCCTGTTAGCTCCACCTCAAGCTACGAAGTTAGCAGCACTTCCAGCTACGAGGCTTCTAGTAGTTCGACCTCGGTATCTTCGTACGAGGTTTCTACCATCTCGACGTATGTCCCGACCACTACTAGCATCCCCTCTTACCCAGTCAACTCCACCTCTGCTACTGAGTACACTACCTCCACCATCTACACGACCACTGAGTACACTGTCACTTCATGTGGACCGACTGTGACGAACTGCCCTGGCACTCCCCATGTTACCACTGAGACCATCCCCGTCACCACAACAGTGTGCCCGGTAACGTCAACCTCCGTGTCATCAACTTCCGAGGTGTACCCTACATCCAGCTTTGTTTCGTCGACTTCCGAGGTGTACCCCACGTCAAGCTCTGCCTCTACCTACGTTCCCACCACCAGCTCTATTGTAGTTACATACTCTACCAGTGCCCCCTCGTACCCTACGTACCCAGTCAACTCTACCACGTCTGTCTCCACCACTGAGTATACGACTTCGACCATCTACACTACGTCGGTCTACACTGTCACTTCTTGCGGACCTTCCGTCACCAACTGCCCTGGTACTCCTCATGTCACGACCGAAACCATCCCGGTTACCACCACCGTGTGCCCCGTGACATCGACTACTGCTGAGACTTACCCTGTCACAACCCCTGAGTCTACTCCTGCAACTTACCCGGTAACGACGCCTGAGGTTACTTACCCTGTGACTACTCCCGTGGTGACCTACCCGGTGTCTACCCCCAAGACTACCGCTGAGACTTATCCTGTGACGACCCCTACAGAGTACACCACTTCGACCATCTACTCGACTACCGTGTACACCGTTACGTCTTGCCCGCCTTCAGTTCCTAACTGCCCCGGCAAGCCCTACGTCACCACTGACATTGTCGTTACCACCACGGTGTGCCCTGTGACTTCGGCCACCGAGACTCCCACCACTTACCCGGTCGTCCCTCCGGTCAGCACATACCCGGCTGTTCCTCCTCCGGCCAGCACGTACCCGGCTGTTCCTCCCCCGGTTACCACCATCCATCTCTCCACTGGCGTCCCTAGTGTCTCAACTTCAACCATCTACGCCACTTCTTCGTACGTCATCACGCAGTGCCCGCCCAGCGTGCCCAACTGCCCCGTCGGTAGCACCACCACTGAGGTTTACCCCACTACTACGGCCATCACCTACAGCGGCCTGACTACCAGCACCAAGGTCCCGCCGTACCCCACCATCAGCGCTAGCGTAAGCACGTACGTTCCCCAGCCGCCTGCTTCCAGCGTTAGCACCTACGTCCCGCAACCCCCTGCTTCCAGTGTCAGCACCTACGTCCCGCAGCCGCCTGCCGAGACTGTTAGCACCAGCACCACCACTGGCACCGCCGTGCCTGTTCCCAGCACCACCACCGGATACCCCACCATTCCGACGGCTGCCGCCGGACGTGTGGAGCGTGGATTCGCCGCCATCGCTGCGGGTGTCGTCGCCGTTGCCCTCTTGTAAGAGCCTTTAAGGGCTCGCGGAAAGGCGTTCAATAGTGAGAAACAAAAGGTTGGTTCACGAAGGATGAGGATATAAATAGTCGAGGTTAGACTGGCTATTCAAAACGGGCGGTACGGTTTTCTTATATAATTTTTAATTTCACGATTGCGATTGCGCACACTTTTGAAGATAGTTCAATTAAAATTCAATTTACACATTTCCCCCGCGTTCCAATTGCCATTAGTCTTTAGTTGCTTGTGAAGCTCAATGTGATAACTACCAACACCTGAGATATTTTAATTCTGGTGATGCCGGTATTCGAGCTCTGTGGTAGGATATGAGTAATCCATTCTGTTACCAACTCCCTGTGCAACTATTGATTCAAAGCAGCGCACCGTCTAACTCGATTTAATGCAGTATTATGACATAATACCTAACGGCTGTCGAATTAAAGGTATTTCATTCCACAATCAAGATAGGACAATCCTGTGGAATTTGAGGTTTAGACTAGACTATAGTTTTAACTCTAATCGCACTCTGCTTTCTCGGAGAAGTCTCCGTAAGTTGGAATTGCCTTTCAATGGGTCGGATACCAAACACAAGCTTAGGTCGGCTAGTATGCTTGTCGCCGTGGTTCTTTGACGATAGATCTCAGAGATTTCACCCCGGCTCTTGCTTGAAGTCGTTGACGATGGCATATCTTATAGTTCGACAAGCATGCGTCGACTTTGGACAGTGAAATTAAAGCATTCGACGCATGATACCATAAAGGTTACATCATGATACTAGTCAACGTCGGAGAATTAGGAGAAAAAGAGCCTCATAACGGATATTATAAGCATCGATTTCTTAAATGAAGCTGGTTTTTTGGTTTTCTGGGTAGTCAATGAGTAAACAACTGGACGGTTGTCGCAACATACCAAAGTGAAATCCTTAACCTTATCTCTCAAATTTCAATCAATATGACTTCAACCGGTCTTAATGGAACGGTAAACACCAACCAATGGAGCATCTCGCAACATCCGTTAGAAGCTATAAAGACGAGCATCCAGGGCGCCACCTCCGGCGAGAAGCGTGGCCCCCGCGTGACACATATGATGAGTGCCAACGAAGGGCCCGCCGATATTGCTGCTAATATCTCGGGCGCCGTGTCGAGTGGGATCCGAACCGATGATGCTCCCTACTTCACCAATAATGAGGGCATCCCATTCCCGGATGCGTAAGTAGGGTTTCCTGGATGATTAGAGCTGCAACTAACCAACCGAATGTATAGCTGTCACAGCAAGACGATTGGCGGTATTCCCGTGGCGTCTGATGTGTTTCTCTTCCAGTAAGTTGGCATTAGCAGTGAACAAATACTAAGTGTCACGACGACCGCTAATTCAAAATAGAAAACAGCAGGCTTTTAACCGTTCGAAGAATTTAGAAAGTGAGTCGTGCTTGATGGAAATTCAGGAGTTAGTTGTTGACAGGACCATAGGAATGGTGCATTTGGCTACTTTGAATGCACAAAGAATGTGTCTAGTTTGACAGTGAGTCAGAGCTACAACTCTTCCAAGAGCTAGTGTTATTGGGACCAGGGGCGTTGACGCGAAATTAGAAAGCCAACTTCCTTCAGAAGGTTGGAGAGAAGACGCCCATCTTTATGCGTTTCTCTACTGCAACCCTCGGTCGGGAGTATCCCGACGAAGCGCGAAACCCGCGCGGATTCGCAATCAAGTTCTACACCACGGAAGGGAAGTACGATATTGTTGGCTTGAACTGGCCCGTATTTTTCTGCCGAGACCCCATTCAGGGGCCGGATGTCATCCGCTCGCAGTGGCGAGACCCGGAGAAGTTGGGGTTTGACCCCTTCGACGTGACCAAAGTGTGGCCGCGCGACCAGTTCCCCATGGAAGAGTTCGGGCGTCTGGTCCTGAATAAGAACCCCGAGGATTTCCACCGGGATGTGGAGCAGGCGGCCTTCTCCCCCGGAAGCATGGTGCCCGGCATTGGCGACTCACCGGACCCACTGCTGCAGTTTCGCATGTTCTTCTACAGAGATGCGCAGTATCATCGCGTCGGGGTGAATTTGCACCAAATACCCGTCAATTGCCCGTTCATGGCGCAGTCCTTCTCATCGGTCAACTTTGACGGCCCGATGCGTGTTGACGCGAACCACGGCGGCAACCCGGCATACGTGCCGAATAGCTTCGTGCACAAGTTTCGCCCGGATGCTGCGGAGCCGGCGTATGAAGTCGCGGACAATGTCTGTTGTCGCAAGAGCCATTACGTAAGTTCAAATGGTTGCATTCGAATGGGCCGTTGCTCACTACGGATTTGATAGTGGCATGAAGGTAAGAAAAACGATTACGCCCAGGCAACTAAGCTGTGGCGTCGTGTGATGAGCGAGCAAGAACGTAAGAATACCTGCTACAACACGGCCAAATTCCTCAGGCTCGTGCGATACCCGCTGACCCAGGTAAGTCGCAATGCTTTAACTCAACTCTCGTATGCCATTAATCCCATGCACAGAAAAAGTACCTAGCTCAGATCTACAATATCGCGCCCAAGTGGTCGCAAGGCGTGTATGATATGCTGCCCAAAAAAGAGTTTGACTTTAGTGAGGTGAAGAAGCTCTCCCAGAATGCCCAGGAGTGGTACAAGGAGAAGAAATTCCAGCCCAGTCAGGGAGATCGCCTTGTTGGGTATGCGCCTTCTAAGGCTGTTTACAACGTCTGAAGGCTAAGCTCACTTTCGTCTTTGGTCTTGAAGATGGAAATGATCGAAAGGGGGAAGTATATGTGGTAATGATAATTTCTCAATTGTACAATATTATTACATGTATAAATATAAGGAAAATATCAGACCCTATTGATTCTGATGTACTAATTGCCGTTGTCTCGTAAGATGTGGGGGTGGCGTGTTAAGCTCCTTAAATCCCCCTCCCCTCTCCCCTTTTATTTTCCATTTTCTTACTTGTAAAAGCTCTCCAGTAGACCTCCGCAACAAGGTAGGCATCCATATAGAAGCTCTAGATGATGTCGTGAATTCGATCATCTAATAGGGCAGCACTCCTAGTTTCTCTTTCAGAATCCCTTCGACCAATCTCCAGCATCGCTCTTGCAATTCCTCGTCCTTCGCCTGATTGGTAACATCTGAGACCTTGCGATCCGGCACGATATATTCGCCGTCAATCTTCTCCTCCGCGATGGCATCGCTCGTCGCAGCGAACAGAATGGGTCGGCAACCCTCATCTACAGGGTCTTTCAAGAAAGGCCTTATAACTTTCTCCAGCAGATTGCCCACTGTGCCGTAGGCTTCCGCACCCTGGTCCAGCTGGTCTGTTGATACGCCACCAGGGTGCGTCGCGTTGATCCAAGGGCCCATTCCGGACACGAGGCCTAGCTCGCCGCGAAGTTTGCGACGGTGGAATGCCCTGCACAACAGGACCTGCGCGAGCTTCGTGCGTGCGTATAGTTTGGTCGCGCCGATATCCTGGTTCAACTCTGCGACATCTCTAAACTCGATGCCGCTGGTGCCCATGCGGTGGACCTCGGACGATTGGAAGCACAACCGGCTGTCTTTTGTTGCGATAAGCTTGGGCAGCAAGATACGCGCGAGGTGGTGCTGCGCGATCACGTTCACCTGCATGTGGCTGTCGAGGCCGTCCTCCGTCTCGCCGTAGAGACCAACGCCAAGTCCTGCATTTAGGATTAGAGCATCGAGACGGTTAAGGTCGGATGCGAGATTTCGCGCCACCTCATCAGTTTCCTTTAGGTTCCCGAGATCACATTGGATGAGCTGCACGCGCGAAACGTCTCCATACTTCGTGAGTCCCTCCTCAGCCTCGGCTAAGTGTTCCACTTTCTTGCCGAGCAGATACAGCTTCGCGCAGTTGTGCTGTAGGATGTGCGCCGAAATACCATATCCGATGCCTGCGCTGCCGCCCGTTACCACGAAGACCTTCCCGCTCAGGTCGGGGATGTCGGTGTTTGGGTCGAATTTGTTGCTTGAGCCGAACATCGTTTCTGAAATAAACTAAAATGGAATGTGTATCTGCACCCAGTCTCCCAGTAAAAAATGTCTTGGAGTTTGTGGTTTGCCTAGGAGGTACCTAATATATATACATGACGTCAAGACAACGTCGACTACGGGTGCTTACCTACCTTCTACCTCATTGTCTATCACACAGTATACCTACCTAGGTATCCAATTCATAATTAGCATGATGTCTGAATTGTTAGTCGTGCTATTGTCTTGTTAACAATTCTCACTTGTACACGAACCATGCTATTGCAGTGCGAGCCCCTGATTCAGCATTCTAAGGATGGTAACAATATGTACGTTGTTTGTCCTTTATCGCGTTTTATGAAACCTAAGGTGATTCGGTTTGATTCGATGCAAACGCTGCTTTTTCCTGATAAGTGAGAAACTCCCATCCCCGCATCTGCAACATCCCGTTTGACTTGTCATTTTAGGACTTGGTGAAGCGTGCCGCCTGGGGCTGTGAGACGGTCGAGGCCGGCAAGGCCGCCAGTTGGGGTTCCAAAACTTTCTACGAACACACATAAATGCATTACCTACATACCTCTAGGTATCTACTCCCATCTCTCTCAATCCATCTGAGAAATCAACAAACTCCAAAAGCTGCATTTTTTTGCCTCCGAAGATGCCAAAAAAGAAGAATTATAAAAAGTTTAACTTCGATAGCATCTCTCCGATAGATACGAGCCCTGGATCAAGTACTGTGGGCGATGCAACGCCTACAACCGGCTTTTCTATGGTTGACGACACCGAAGATTATCAACACCCACCTTCTCCAGTCCCCAGAGAAACGGCACCGTGGCCCGGCGAAACATACATCATCCAGGACCCCAAAACTAAGCGACAGATTACACTGGTAGAGGGAAAGCTTCGTCTGGAAGACCACTTAGGTTTCCAGGGCGGATATCATTGGCGTTGCATCGAGACGGATGGGTGGTTGGGGTTTCGCAATCCTATTGATAACTCGCTCATTGGACATGACAACGAGAAGAACTTCATTGCACAAAACAAGAGTCACAAAAGCTGGGAATTCTTCAACACCAGAGCACATCCGGATGGAGGTTACATACTATTAGTGGTGCATGGCTGGGTGCAGTGGAAGATGACCATTGCCAAGGACGGCCGTAGTCTGGTTGAGACACGGGACGGTGGGACGGCGTGGGAGTTCGTGAAGGTATAGGACTTAGGTAATAAGGTCAAGATGTTATGATTTGGGTTCGGCCAGCTCTCTTGCCACTTGTTAGGCGAAAGTTTGATGTTATTGTCTTAAGAGCATGGGAGGGATACTTATCGTACTTGGAAAAGTATCTATCCATCAGAAAGATGTCTAATGTAGACTACCTACCTAACATTTCGAGAAGTGTAGTATCCGCTCCACCCCTGATCTTTCGTATAGTGGCATGATTGTACCAATGATAAGAGACGTGGGAACCTTAGTTGTCAATATCCAGAATAGTGTCTATGAAGTGCTTCTATACTAAGTATTTCTGTCTTAGTTCTGTTTCTTAGCTTACTGCACGTTCCGGGGCAATGCCTCTCAGCTTAGAGACGCTAGAGATAAAACGCAACGGGTAGTCTAGATTCAGTCAACGTAAGCGAGACCATGCCAAGAGCTGAGGCTATGCATAGATCTCATGATGTGCATATTGGTGCCCTCCCATTAACGTACAGTCGATAACCAAGTAGTACAAAAGTCGGGGAGAGGATATTCTAGAAATCTCTTAAGACGCTGTCTAGATATTCTGTAATTATATACATCTTTATCACACGTTTGATTAGATTCTAGTCAACATGGACCCTCTCGCATCTATCAACCCATACGTCTCCCTCAAAGGAAGCCATCAACTAGGGCAAGTCTATCAGAAACTCCCTGAAAGGAGCACACGTTTTCTACGATATAAGGGGATTGAGCAACTACCGGGATCCTCCGAAAAACTCCTTGCCTTCGAGTTTGAAACTCATAAAACAGTGGATATCAAGAATCAATACTCCGCTCTATCCTACACCTGGGGTCATCCAATACTCGATAACTTCAAAGACGATCTCTCACACGCAATCATCTGCAATGGCCAGCGCATGCCGATTGGCCTCAACCTCAACGATGCACTGCATCATATCTATGTCGAGACCGATATAGCTCCCCCGCTCTTCTGGGTGGATGCGGTCTGCATCAATCAAAGCGATCTTACAGAACGAGCTGCGCAGGTGGCACTCATGACTAGCATTTATTACAACGCTTCCAATGTAGTTGTCTGGTTAGGGAAGGAAGACCAAGATGCGCACGAAGCTCTATCGATTATTTCGGAATACGTGCCGGCCCTTATAAAAATTATCTTAGAGCTACTCCCAGGACGCACTGGCGGCACGGAGGCTGGAATGGTCAACCTATACGATGATGCGAAACTCCATGAAAAATATGATCTTACGCCTAGATCTATGGATTCTTGGAAGGCTCTCGTGAGATTCCTCTCCCGAAGATGGTTCAACCGGATTTGGATCGTGCAGGAGATGGTGTTCAATCAATCACATTTAATCTGCTGCGGTCCTCTGCGTTTCAACTGGTCCGACTTGGATAGCTTTGTCAGCTTCGTCTTTGGTGCCCAGTGGCATGGACTAAACTTCCATGGACTGGAACGGGAGACGTTAGCTATCGCTCGGGTCTTCACTTTCCACCGTGAGATCCGCCTGTCAAATACCGATTATCTCGACGATGATCCACGTCTCAGTCTTCTGAGCGCTGAAGGAAAACTATACGATACCGCGCAGAGCTATCTCCTCTCATCGGCTTTCTTGGAGGCGACAGATCCTCGCGATAGGGTCTTCGCATTATCTGCATTCGTGAATGCGTATGCGGCCAAGTCAGGTATCAAGCCTCTCTGGCTCAGAGCGGACTACACTCTCCAAACGACGGAAGTTATGCTACGAACTGCACAGGTCTTATTGTGGAAGCTCCGCTCTCTTGATATGCTTTCTCACGTTTCCGATCTGAGTTGTCGAACGCAGACCACCCTTCCATCCTGGATGCCACATTTCCATACCCCTGGGGCCGTCGCATCTGTTGAATCGTTGATGGACTTGCACCAGGGTCGGAAATACCATGCGGGTAGCTTGTCCTTATCTGTGCCTACATTCTCCGACATATATCTACATTTGGACTCTCCAGGACAGGAGCTAGAGACTCAGGGATACCTTCTAGATACGGTAGAGCAAGTTGTCCACTTTGACTCAGGCCTCATCTCCATACTGGAAATATGCCTTAACTTGCCGCCGAGATACACAAACGGAGAATCTCCCGTCGAAGCCCTCTGGCGGACCATCATCGGCGGACGAACGGACACGGCCTTTCCCGCGCCGCCAGAAACGGCCAACGACTTTGCTCTATTTGTCAAAGCCGGGCTTATCGGGAGAGCTGTAGAGGCGCTCGAAGCCAGCGATAAAGATGCATTGATGCGGCTCGTAACTGTGCTTAGCGATATTGAAGCACACTGTCCTCACCCTTCGATCCCGACGGTTGACGAGTTCAAAGGCATAGTAAGCTCTGTCATGGGAGACCTTAGCGGATGCGTTACGATGCTGAAAGAATTGCACGCCGCTTGCAGCTACCGGACATTGATGTCGCCGACACACCGGGGTCAGAAGGGCAAGGCCCTGTTCCGTAGTAAGAAGGGATATTTAGGCTTGTCGCCTCATTCAACTCAAATAGGGGATGAGGTGTGGTTGTTAAAGGGGGCAACCTTATTCCACATTTTCAGAAAGATAGATGGCTCATCAGTCGACAAAGTACTACTTGGAGAGGGCTATGTTCACGGTCTTATGGAGGGGGAAGCGTTGCGGTTGGACGGAATGAGTTACAGTCCTGTAATCATCAAGTAGGCTATGGCGATTAAATTGTGCGATATTATTTATTTGTTAGCGCGGCGTTAATGTAGTTTCTCTATTGCTGTCTCAACCTACACCTATTTTACTTCTTAACTTGACACTCCTTCGTAATAGACACCGATGGATCGGATTCAGACGTAGCAGTAAGCTTCACAACCGCTTTACCAACTGCTTCGGTTGTGGCACCAACAGCTACGTTGACTGTGGCCCACGTGCCAAACTCGGCCGTAGCCAGCGCGTTAGGTAGCTTAACGCTCCACCCATCACCCTCTACGACGGCACTGAGCCGATAGATATCCGAGGAAAGGTACGCCGATACGTCCTGGGGGTGCTCGACATCGCTCTCGATATAGGTACCAGAATTAGTTAAACGGAATGCACAGGTTACCCCTTTATCGGTAGCTTTGGCCTGCGGTCCCTCCGCAACTTGGCCTTCGCCTAGCTCAAGGCCGTAGGTGCTAGAGCTGCTACTGTCGAGCGAACGAACGCCAACGGTGTAGTGTAAAATACCGACACTGTCGCGGCGGATATCGACGATGTAGAAATGCAACCCGTTCGCTTCGTCGATGTATTCATATTCACTACCTGAATCTGTCCCTGCGTGGAACAACGCATCAGCTAGCTGGCGGTAGTCGCCGATGGTCAGCTTGGAAGGCGTGCCGTCGGGCCGGTAGAAATCAACGACGTCGATATCTTGTGGGTTGGCATCGATGGTCCACTGGAACGGAGCATTATCACGATCCTTGGTCTTGCTGATCATAACCCCTGAATCAGGGGTAAAGGAATCAGCGCCCATTCTGTCAATCACTTCGATATCGTAGTTATTGTAACCGCCGCCGTCGCAGAGAGCGTCGGTGCTGACGTTGCAGAACGGAGAGAGATCATCGCCCATAATAATGTGTAGGCCCATCAATTCCGTCTCGTCTGGGTTTATGCATCGAGCGGTGATCTCAGCTACTACGGGGCCGGAGCTGGACAGTGCGTCGCGGGACACCATTAACACGCTCGAATTGTCAACTAGACCGATTCGCATCTTGTCTCCCATCGTGTGCAGCGAGCCAAGAGAACCACCCTGAGTTGCTGGAATTTGCCATCGCGTGTGCGGGCCGCCCGGACCGTTGAAGCTACCCCGCGACAACATAGACCATGGCCCCGTGTACGCGCGACGCGGCGGGTCGCTATATGGATTATTGTAATTGTCACCGATGCCAAGCAAGTGAGTCAATTCGTGGGCGTAAGTTGACATTCCCGAGCTCTCCGCCTGCGTGGATGAGCCGTCGCCAGCATTGGGCCAGATAACAGAAGCCGAAGCCCACGATGTCCAATCCACATATCTCGTTTTGGCATAATTAGGCAGCTCTTCGTCATTTGGGGGTCCAAACTCGTCGGGCACGTCCTCCTGAGTCTGGAATTTCATCTCACCGAATTCCTGCCATGTGGAGGACTCATCTTGGCCGGCCGAGAGAATGAAAACCAGTTCGAAGGAATCGGCGGTCTCATTGCCGACATCAGCGCGCCAAGCTCCTAAAGCATCAGTGCGCAGGTCAATTGAGCAAGGACCTTCTGACGGGCAGCCTCCCTCATTGAATCCGCCCCTCTCGTCGTCTATGCCATACTGATACGAAAGACTGGGTAGTCGATAAGCGCCGAAAGCGGTCAAATCGACACCAAAGCGCCCCCCTGAATCCTCCATCCAGTACTCGTGCAGAGTATGATTGTGATTCAGATCACTGGGCTTGTTCAAGAAGTCACGGTAGTAAGCCGGCACCTCCGAGCGGTCAAGTGTCGCCACAAGTGGTAGCGGGTTGCCGAATACCGTGGAGTTGGGCGCCTGCGTGACGACGAAGGGCTTGTCCGAGTAATCCACTGCGACGAGGGCGATGTTGAAGTTCCGTTCGGAGCCCTTGCGGCTTGGGTCATTCCAACTCGTGCCGGGCGGAGTTATGTAGTCCTCCCAAGTCATGTTATCTGGATTCACCCAGTTCTGCGGATCGAGCACCTTGAACGGATCACTCTGCGAAGCACATGGTGCGGCCCAGCTGTAGTTCGCTAAGCCGACCAAGATGGTCACTGCGACCGCTTGGCGGCTCACACCAGCATTCTTGAAATGCATCTTTGAAATGATGCTAGACCAGAATCTAAGGGAACCGGATCTGGTACTTTTGCGCCCTCAACCACGAAGGACGTAAAGAAAAGGAACCAGAAAAAAGAATGCTGGCTGTCAGGGCATTGCAGCTATTAATGCAATCTTGAGTGCTACATAACGCAGGCTCCCGCCGTCCCGGCTGCGTTGCCGATCGTGAAAAGGCTTGGCTTTGCTGATTGCGATGCCATGTCATCTCGCTTTGCCCTGCAATCCGGACGAGGATAACTTCACTTGGTCAATCGCTAGGAGAAGCATGCCTGAACTAGCTAGAGGATATTGACTTATCACTACTACCTGCTGGATTAGGTAGGTAAACAAGGCCCACTGTACTTGGCGAAGATAGGGTATTTGGTCCCGAGAGACGCTGCGACGGTATGCTATGCGGAGAACCTGGTTAATAAAGCGCCCGCGCTCGTCTAGGTGCCTGACGCCATATTTTCAGCGCTTATAAACTGCTTCCACACCGCACAATCTCCAAGTGGCTTTAAACGTTTAAGGATAGTTCATTATTTAACTCGCCGTTAATTAAGTGGTGTATTTATTATTTACTAGATTAAAGAAACGTTAAGTTAATTATAAATATATAAATAAATAAATATTTATAAATTAAATAAATATATATTTATATTTTTTATTTATTAATATATATATATTTTTTAATTATTATTTATAATAAAATATTTATAATTTTTAATATTTATATTAATATTTTAAATTTATAAAATAATTTATTATTAATAATA